>PVJS01065104.1:0-10065 GCA_004027185.1 Glis glis
GCGGTACTGGGGATTGAACCCAGGGGCGTTCTACCTCCGTGCTACACCCCCGGCCCTATTTTTTATCATTTATTTTGAAACCGGGTCTCACGAAGTAGCGGAGGGCCTCACTAAGTAGATAGATAGATAGATAGATAGAGAGAGAGAGAGAGAGAGAGAGAGAAAGAGAGAGCTGAGGTTGGCCACGAACCCGGATCCTCCGGTCTCCGCCTCCCAAAGTACTGGGATTACAAGCGTGCGCCACCACGCCCAGCTCCATTCTCATAATTTCTGTAATGACTGCACGCCAGGCTTCCATCCCAGAAACATCAGCCTAAACCCCGGCTTTAGAAAATCTAAATAAATTTATTTGGCAGTGTTGTGAAAGTGAAAGAAAAAGTTTGCCTTACTCAAAAAGAATGAAAAAAATTATGAGACAAGGATGGTTTGCTGAGATTTCTGCTCGTTTCCTCTTCTACCTATCAACTAAAATTCAGAAAGTTTTAAAAATGTATGCCTACTTAATTTGGAAATTCTTTCTACTGTCTATGCATTAAATGACTATTATCAATAGATGTTTCATATTCTTCTCTTTTGACCTCATTTATAAATCTATCATAGTTTGCCCTGTTTATTATTTTTTGGAAGAACTTGTTTTTCCTTTTGTCATTCCATTTTCTCTAGGCTACAGATTTTATAAATCCACATTTCCTTATTCTAGAAGAAACAAAATTGTGCGATGGACAATTGCCACTTTACTATTTCCAATATTTGAGAAAATAGAGAATGATTTTTTTGTGTGTGTACAACTAGAAAAGTATTCCTTGGCTTGCCCAGACTCTCTTCTAGAAGTAGGACATAACCTACTTTTATGTTAACTATTAACAAGAATTAAAAGAAAGGGGGCAAATACTCCTAACCTAATTTTTTAAATGGTTCCTTTTTTAGTAGAATGGGAGTTAGTGGCAATGGAGCTCTCAGTGGAGATGGGAAGAGAGGAATGAAAGAAACATTCACATTAAGTATACATTTAGTCAGATTCAGGGCAATAATATTAAGGAATAGAAAGTGGTTTTTATCCAAACTGATATATTCTTGTAGAATATATGTGTATGTAAATTCTCCAAATTTAAGCTTTTAAACGATATTTAATGCAAATTATGATTACAAATTAATTACTGAGATATCTAACATTATTGGAACTCTAGGAAAAGAGTGAGAGCTGGGGATTGTCACATGTGAACTGAGAAGGAAGCCCTTCCCCTCCAGCTGGGAAGCCCCGCTTCTGCTGCCGCCTTTCTGGCTGGGGGAACATCATCCTATCCCTCCCTCTGAGCTTCTTCCTCCCCTTTCCCTCCCCCCCTTTTTTGTGGAATTTTCTTTCTTTCTCTTTTTCTCTCTTTGTGTGGGTGACCGTCATAACAAGAACACGTTCTTTTTAAAATTTCTCAATACTCTATAAGCATACAACTAAAATGAAATAGAAAGCGTTTCACATAAAAGGCGCATGCTCTCTTAGCCAAACTTTTAAACTCCCTTCTGTAACTTCTAGGTTAAGGAAACGGTCTCCTGTCTGGTTTTGTGTCTGCACATGAGGGTGGTACTGTAGAGCAGAGCGAACAATAAAAGTCCGGGCTCAGTTTTTAAAGAAGCAATGCGTCAAGTCCCAATTAGGATGTAAGAGTATCATTTCTGCAGATATGCAAAGTACCACGGGGCTGACTTGCCAATGTGCGGACACCATGTTAGTCATTCTTTTTTTTTTTTTTTGAGGTACCGGGGATTGAACCCAGGGGCGTTCTACCTCCCCGCTACACCCCCGGCCCTATTTTTTATACTTTATTTTGAAACCAGGTCTCATGAAGTTGCGGAGGGCCTCACTAAGTAGAGAGAGAGAGAGAGAGAGAGAGAGAGAGAGAGAGCTGAGGCTAGCTGCGAACCCAGATCCTCCGGTCTCCGCCTCCCAAAGTATTGGGATGACAAGCGTGCGCCACCACACCCGGCCCACATGTTACTCATTCTTAAAGATGCTGTTTTGGCTACGATAAGGATGGGGGTTTTGTTTTCTCTTCCTTTTGGTTGGGAAGAATGAGACGGAAGCTCTGGACTCTGCTATTGGGCTCTGTCACCTGCCACGTGTAACATTTTAGGTTAAAAATTCTTATGCCTCAAGTTTCAGATGACATAAAACGAGCCAGAGCCAGGCATAGTAGCACGTGCTTGTAATCCCAATACTGAGGAGGCTGAGACAGGAGGATCTCAGGTTCAAGGCCAGCCTCAGCAACATAGAGAGAACCTTAGCAACTTAGTGAGAACTTATTTACAAAAGAACCAAAGTCCTTCTTTATCAAATGACAGTATGGCAGAGTATGTTTCTTTCAATAAGAAGCCAGGTATGGTGGTGCATCCCTGTAATCCCAGTACTTGGGAGGCTGAGATAAGAGTATTGCAGCTTTGAGGACAGCCTCAGCAACTTAGTGAGGCTCTCAGCAACCTAATAAGACCCTGTTTCAAAACAAATAATAAAAAGGGCTGGGGGTGTAGCTCAGAGGTAGAATGCCCCAGGTTCAATCCCCAGTACCAATAAAAAAAAAATAAGTAACTCAAGGAAATGTTGAGCACCTTTAAAATTCCGTAAGAATGGCCACCACAGTGCAGGGAAATCCCAGCAGTGCAGTGGAACAAAGGAAGGGAGAAAACCTTCCTGTTGGAACCAGTGCCTGGCAACGTGAGCCTGGGGGAAGTGGAAGGTCAGGGTGAAGAACTGGCAGGAAAGCTCTCTAGTCACTACCTGCGTCCACAGCAGCTGTTTCCCAGAAATGAATGAAAGAGAAGAGTCAAGCTGAAAGCGGGAGGGACCATTAGTCACAACATTTTTTTTTTTTTGGCAGTACCAGGGATTGAACCCAGGGGCATTCTACCTCTGAGCTACACCCCCAGCCCTATTTTATATTTCTTATTTGGAAACAGGGTCTCACTTAAGTTGCAGAGGGCCTCGCTAAGTAGCTGAGGTTGGCCACGAACCTGGATCCTCCGGTCTCAGCCTCCCAAGTACTGGGATTACAAGTGTGCGCCACCACGCCCCACTAGTCACAACATTTTTCTCATGACCTTTCTAATTCCTCACAAAGCACAAATACCCCAGTTGTGGCTGTTACTGGCAGCTGCAGGGCAGGCACATGTTGAAGAACTTTCTTGGGACAGGTCAAGGAATTCCAAAGGGCAGCCTTTGTCCTTGTCCACTAGGACCAAGGACAAATTCAAGGGTGGTAGATTTCAGTAGAACTGGAGCCCTGGGCCCCCAGCAGCCTTACTGTGGAAACTTGCCTTATTATGGTTTAGATATGGAATGTCCCCAGAAAAACTCATGGGTTGGTAAAGCAGAAATGTTCAGAGGTGAAATAATTGAATCAGGCCTCTAATCTCATCAGTGGATAAATCAACTAATGGATTAATAATTTGAATGGATTTCCTGGTTGGTATCTGTAGGCAGGTAGGGTGTGGCTGGAGCAGGTGGGTCACTGGTGGTGTGGTTTGGGGATTATATTGGTCCTTGATATCTCTCTCTCTCTCTCTCTCTCTCTCTCTCTCTCTCCCTTCGCTCTTCCCAGCTGCCATGAGCCGAGCAGCTCTCCTCCGCCACCCCCTGCCACCGTGATGTTTCTACCTTGGAGCCAGCCGATCATACATAGACTGAAACTCTGAAACCCTGAGCCAAATAAACCTTTTCTCCTCTAAGTTGTTTTTATCAGGTATTTTGGTCACAGCAATGAAAAAGCAAATTAAAACACCCTTCCTCCTGCCCCAGCACCTAGCAGCTCCCCCTAATGATCTGTGACTTTGTGCAGCTCAGCCTTAGTCTCATAACCAGACCAACCCACAGTCAGCAGGATGTTAATGGTACCTCCCTGCAAGCAAGTGGGCTTAGGCCAGTCTTGGTTCCATTGCACTGGCCTGAGTGCTGGAGGTCTGGGGAAAGTCCTGCAATGGAGTCTTTGTGGTAGCTCTGGCCCTGGACCCTGTCTGCCCCTCTGACCCCCCTACCAGGTTCCCTACACTCATTTCCAACTAGTTCTCCCCAGAGGAGAAGGAGCAGCAGGAGGCCCTGGCCAGCTCCAGGTCTGACCCTGGACCAGGTTTCCACCCTGGGGAGCAGCCGCAAACCAACACCAGTTCGCTGAAGAAGGCTGGGATTTCCTTGTCTTTCCTGACAATCACCTTATATAGCAACTGACGGCTAGTGGTGGCCCAGTGCCACCGAGAGCTGCTGTCCTTCTCATGCTCATCTCCGTCTTGAGGTGACTCAAGGTTTGCACACATGCCCTCAGACTCATCACCTCCATCGCCCCAGGGTCTCCCCTTCTCACCTGCACCTCTCCCTGCCCTGGATACTTCTGGGATGAATGTCTCTACTTGCTCCTTCAAGTTAAAAGTAGGGAGGGAAGCTGGGCGTGTTGGCACACACATGTAACCCCAGTGCTTGGGAAGCTAAGAGAGTAAGACCACAGGTTCAAGACCAGCCTCAGCAACTTAGCAAGACCCTCAGCAACTTAGCGAGACCCTGTTTCAAAAATAAAATAAAAAAGGGCTGAGGGGTATAGCTCAGAGGTAAAACTCCCATGGGTTCAATCCCCAGTACTCCCTCCCCCAAAAAAATAAAAAGGGAGGGAGCTTAATTCTTCCTGTCTTCCTGCATTTAGCAGGTGTTATCAGTGGCCCCCTTCCAAGACCCTCGGCATTCACTTCAACATATAGCTGACCCCCAAATTCTCCACTCGATGGCTTTTTCTCTGACCCTAGGAACACACTATGCCTATGCACAGGAAAGCCAGAAGTGCTGGGCAGGTCGCTCCCCTGAAAGCATCCTGAACATGTGACAGATGGAGAATTGACCCTCTGACTGGGTCAATTCTGAATCATGGTTTTCAGAATTTTGTAATGAGATCTGGGTGTGGTGGCGCATACCTGTAGCCCCAGCTACTCTGGAGGCTGAAGCAAGAAGATTTGAGCCCAGGAGTTCAAGGCTAGCCTGACCCCATCTCAAAAACAAACAAAAACTTGCTTGCTAATGCATCTTTTATTGGCTCCCTTCCTTCCCTCCCATATCCACCACTTCCACTTTCCTGGGACCTTCTCTAAAATAAACCCCTGCCCTTGAATCCTTATCTCAGGGTGTCCCACTGGGTGAGACTTAGCACAGCATCCAGCACACAGTAGGCACTTGATGAATGAATCGTCAGTCAACTCTCAGCAGCTCATCCAACAATATCACAGACGGGATTTGTGCCCTGGGAGAGAGGCTACCCGGAAGATCATGAAGGAGTCTTTTAGGATCAATAATCTCCCAAGGTAGAAATACATGGCTTTCCAACGAGGAACCCCAGAAAAGGCGCAGTAAGATGAAATTGCAAAAGAAGGGGAGTTTTCTCCCCTCGGTGCCAGAGCGCTCTCAGATATGAAGGGGGAGCGGGGCTCGCAGGTTGGTTATGAAATCATCCGATTTCTCCAGCCAGCAGACTGCCTTTTATGGATGCTGCAGCCCAGACCGCTGTGCAGGGAGTGAATTTCCACCCCGTTCTCTAGAGTTCACAGCAGAGCCAAAAATAACATAAGACAGTCAAAGCCTAGAGCGGGCATTGTAAATGCATACGATCGGAGCCACGCACGGGGTGGAGGTGTGGTTACCCTCCAACCAGCGGCTCGGCACTCTTCCGTGGCTGGTTGGCACCGCGTTAGTGTCTCTGTGTGACGAGTGAGGAGATGAGTCACAGAAGGACGTGAAGACTCCCCAGCTGCTGTCTGAGGCGGCGGGAAGAGAATGTTCCTGACCGCTCTCCCAAATGCTCAGGTTTTCACCATAGAAGCAGTCTGTCTCTGTCTGTCTGTCTATCTGTTTCTCTCTCTCTTTTTTTTTTTTTTTTTTTTTTTGTACTGGGGATTGAACCCAGGGGCATTCTACCTCTGAGCTGCACCCCCAGACCTTTTTATTTATTTATTTATTTATTTATTTATTTATTTTTACGGCACCGGGGATCGAACCCAGAGGCATTCTACCTCCAAGCTACACCCCCAGCCCTATTTTTTATTCTTTATTTTGAAACAGGGTCTTACTAAGTTGCGGAAGGCCTCACTAAGTAGCTGAGGCTGGCCGCGAACCCACATCCTCTGGTCTCAGCCTCCCAAGTACTGGGATTACAAGCATGCGCCACCACGCCCGGCTCTATTTTTTATTTTGAAATAGGGTCTTGCTAAGTTGCTGAGGCTGGCCTTGAAAACTCAGCGATCCTCCTATCTCAGCCTCACAAGTACTGGGATTGAAGGCGTGTGCCACTACACCTGGCTCTGACACATTTATATAAGAAAACAAAACCTTGTGGCTAATGAGCTATCTAAGGGCCACTTGTGAAGGGGAGTTTGATGAAATTATATGTTATCAAGGTCTAATGAGAATGTAAAAATTGGATTTTTTTCTGTAAAAACTGAGCATTTAATAGGGTTGAGGAAAAGTAGATTTTTTGCATAACAATAAAAGAGTGTGTGAGTGTGTGTGTGTGTGTGTGTGTGTGTGTGTGTGTGGTGTGTGTGTGTGTGTGTGTGTGTGTGTGTGTGTGTGTGTTTACTGAGGATTGAACCCAGGGACACTCTACCACTGAGCTATACCCCCAGCCCTTTTTATATTTTACTTTGATACAGGGTCTCACTAAGTTGCTGAGGCTAGCCCTAAACCTGCGATCCTCCTGTCTCAGCCTCCCAAGTACCATGATTACAGGCATGTGCCACCACACCCAGCGCATCTATGATTCTATAGTAGAGCATGTGCAACATGAGGTCCCCATGTCCATCTCCAGGGAGCTGCCCTCCTGGGAAGTCTCTGAATTCCACCTACCCCCTCCTGGACTGTAGCTGGGGTCTAGGCAGGTGCTTGTGGCAGGGGACCACCCACATGCAGGTAGCGCATCACCTGCTGAGAGCACCGCGGCTGGCCAGGGACCAGGCAGTGGTTAGCAAAAAGCGGTAAGTAGGTGTCATGCGTGCACACAGAGGCAGGGGAGCAGGGAGAGGGTGACACATGACAATCCCAACAGACCAGCAATAGTGTCTGGCAGCCCTGGGACTGGAGAAAGGGAGGGTCACTTGTCAGGTCATGAAAGTGAGTTTATAAGTTGAGGAACACCGGAGCTGGGAACTAAGCAAGGGAAGGTGCTCAGTCTGGGAACTAAGCAAGGGAAGGTACTCAGTCACCAGGTTTGGAACCAAGATTCAAGAAAATCCAGCAACACAGCAGGCTTGGTGGTGACTCACCCCTCTACAGAATTAAGCTTTTTAATTCCCTGCAGCTAAGGACAGGAGCGCTGGCCCCAAAGCTGAGGTGGGAAGTTGGAATTGTTTACTGAGCTTGGGTGGCACATCAGTCCCTTAGGAGATGGTAGGGCAGATACAGAGGCAAGAGATGTGGCTGGCGACACTACAAGGAATCTCCAAGAAAGAAAACATCCATTTCTGAGAAGTAAAGGAAGAGAGGCACCCCTCTCTTTAAAACTGAGAAATAAAATAAAATTAAAATTAAAAATAAATAAAATCAAAAATAAAAAGGGCTGAGGATGTGGTTCAGGGATAGAATGCCCCTGGGTTCGATCCCTAGTCCCCCCTCCAAAATAATAATGAGACCCAGGATGAAAGGTTCACCAAGTTTTCCAAACCAAAATTAGAATTCAAGTAAACTTAATTTTATTTCTTTCTTTTTTTCTTGCGAGACTGGGGATTTAACCCAGGGGCATTCTACCTCTGAGCTACACCCTCAGCCCTATTTTTTAATTCTTTATTTTGAAACAGGGTCTCACTAAGTTGCAGAGGGACTCACTAAGTAGCTGAGGCTGTCTGCGAACCTGCGATCCTTCTGTCTCAGCCCCCCAAGTACTGGGATTACAGTGTGTGCCACCATCCCTGGCTTAATTTTCTATTTTTAAAAATAGGACCTTGGGAAAATAAGGGATTTAAGTAAAAATGTAATGAAATCCTAAAGAGATAGCTTCTGGGACCTATCCTTGGCTTTCAACTATCCTATGTTTTTTAACGTGTTTAGTGAAGATGTATGATGGATGCATAGCTATCAAGAGAATGATAACATTCTGAGAAGATTGCGAAACTCTGGATGGTAAAATCAGGCTCAAAAAGAATCCTGAGGAATTTGAAATTAAAAATACAATACCCTGGACATGGTGGCACATACCTGTAATCCCAGTACTTGGGAGGCCGAGACAAGAGGATTGCAGGTTCGAGGTCAGCCTCAAAACTTAGTAAGGCCCTCAGCAACTTAGTGAGATCCTATTTCAAAATTAAAAAAATAGGGCTGGGGATGTAGCTTGGAGGTAGAATGCTTCTGGGTTCAATCCCCAGTACCACACACACGCATGCACACACACAAAACCACAATACCACTTATATTAAACTAAGTACTTAAGTATAAATTTAACAGAACATGAACAAGACCTAAAAAGTAAAGTCTATTAAAAACATTCTTTTTTTTTAATTGGTGCTGGGGATTGAACTCAGGGGCATTCTATCTCCAAGCTATACCCCAACCCTTTTTTTTTTATTTATTTATTTTTATATTTTCACTTTTTTTTTTATTTTGAAACAGGGTCTCACTAAGTTACTGAGGCTGCCCTCAAACCTGTGATCTTCCTGTCTCGGCCTCCCAAGTACCGGGATTACAGGCATGTGCTACCACTTCTAGAAAAAAAAAAAAATCTGACAAAAATTTTAGGGAAGCCGGGCATGGTGACGCATGCTTGTAATCCCAGTACTTGAGAGACAGAGACCGGAGGATCACAGGTTTGAGGACAGCTTCAGCAACTGGTGAGACTCTCATCAACCTAACGAGACTCTGTTTCAAAATAAAAATAACATAGGGTTGAGGGTATAGCTCAAAGGTAGAACACCCCCTGGGTTCAATCCCCAATACCACGCACACACAAGAAAAAAAAATTAGGGAAAAGGTATCTTAAGTAAGCTCCCTGCCAGTTCCAGTCAACTCCAGGGGAACCTGGAAGACAGAAAGAAGCTCTTCTGCTCGCCAGGACCTTCCCCGGCAGGACCAGGAGATGCTATGGGACCCGGGAGGCGCTATGGGACCCCGGAGGCGCTATGGGACCCGGGAGGTGCTAGGGGACCAGCAGCAAAGCGTCGGGGTGAGAGGAGCTGAGCCTTCTGGGAAAGGGTTTGGCCTGTGCAGATCCCCAGACCCTGAATCCATTAGGGTTTTTCAGAAAAACAGAATCAGTAGGATCATCCTCCCTCTCTCTGAGGAGGGCTCTGGAGAGGCCGTCTCAAGGACCCTGTAATTACATTCAGGGCCAGCATGGACAGTTCAGGATAATCTCCCATCTCAAGATCGTTAACTAATCCTATCTGCAAAGTCCCTTAGCCATGGAAGTCCCTTTCGCCCACCGTGTCTGTAGTTCCAGGGATTGGGGCGTGGAGATCTGTGTGGTGGAGGAACTGCAAGTCTACTTCAGTACTTACACGGAGCGTCTAAGCCCCAGAGCAGGACACATTCTCTGACAGGAGCCATCCAAGAGCACTGGGACCTCTGGTTGTCATCAGAGGGGTTTTCAACATTGACACTAGGGACACTTCGGAGCAGACAATTCTTGGTGTGGGAATGTTGTCCTGTGCACGGGAGGGTCCTTCCCTTGATCCTCCTCCTCCCCTTCCCTGCCTCTCTCATCCCCGGGATAGGTAGTGTCCCCACGCCTCTTTTTCTTTTTGGATGATGATTTAATCAACTTCATGATTGTTCCCTCAATGTACCTAACTCCCCATGAACTAACTCCCAAGGTGACATTCAAAAGAGTTGGCTTCTGGACCGGCACAGGGATGGGCTCTGTGCCGGAACCCGCCGGCAGAGCTGAAAGGTTCGAACGGTACCTGAAACAGGGAGTGAGGATTAAGAAAAATAAAGAGAGAGAGACAAAAGATAATTTTTCGGGAGGGCTCTCAGTTCCATACTGCAGCAGCCACGACTTTATTCAGCCCAGTCTTTATATATCCTTTCAGAGCACAAGAAATAGATACAAAGTCCCC
>PVJS01065105.1:0-10065 GCA_004027185.1 Glis glis
TCTCTCTCTCTCTCTCTCTACCTAGTGAGGCCCTCCGCAACTTTGTGAGACCCGGTTTCAAAATAAAGAATAAAAAAAATAGGGCCAGGGACGTAGCGCGGAGGTAGAACGCCCCTGTGTTCAATCCCCGGTACCGCAAAAAAAAAAAAAAGAAAAGAGGTATTTATTAAAGTAATTATAGTATGTTCTAAAGAAGTGGGAAGTAAAGCCACCACTTTTAAAAAATATACTTACTTGTGCATTATACATCATAATGAGGTTCAGGGTATTAGAAATAATTAAAAATGATTAGCCAGGCGTGGTGGTGCACACTTGTAATCCCAGTACTTGGGAGGCTGAGACAGGAGGATACGGGTTCGCGGCCACCCTCAGCTACTTAGTGAGGCCCTCTGCAACTTAGACCCTGTTTTAAAATAAATAAAAGTAAAAATAGGACGGGGGGTGTAGCTCAGAGGTGGAATGCCCCTGGGTTCAATCTCCAGTACTGCAAATAAATAAATAAATAAATAAATAAATAAGGGCAATTGAACAGAATAGGCAACTCACACAAGAAGAAATACAAATGGCCAATAAGTCCATGAAAAAAAATGTTCAACATCATTAGAAATCAGAGAACTACAAATCAAATCTACACTGAGATTCCATCTAACTCCAATTAGAATGACAATCATAAGAATACAAACAGCCGGGCGTGGTGGCGCACACTTGTAATTCCAGTACTTGGGAGGCTGAGACAGGAGGATCACAGGTTCAAAGCCAGCCTTGGCAACTTAGCGAGGCTCTCAGCAACCTAGTGAAACCCTGTTTCCAAATAAGAAATAAAATCGGGCTGGGGAGTGTAGCTTGGAGGTAGAATGCCCCTGGCTTCAATCCCTAGTACCAAAAATAAAAAGAATACAAACAATAATAAATGCTGGTGAGGTGTGGGGAAGTAGGAACACTTATACACTGTTGGTGGGGTTGCAAATCAGTGCAGCTGCTATGGAGATCAGTTTGAAGGTTCCTCAGAAGACGAGGAATGGAACGACCATATGACCCAACCTTACCACTCCTCGGTATCTTTCCAAAGAAACTGAAGTCAGAATATTCTAGTGATACATGCCTATCCATGTTTATAGCAGCATAATTCACAACAGCCAAATTATGAAACCAGCCTAGGTGCTCATCGATAGATGAATGGTTATGGAATTGTGGTATGGGCATACAGTGGAATTTTACTCTGCTATCAAATAAAAGAATAGAATTATGTCATTTTGAGGGAAATAGAACTTGAGAATATTATGCTAAGTGAGATTAGCCAGTCTCAGAAAGTGAAGGGTTGTATGTGTTCTTTCAACTGGCTTCTTTTTTTTTAATCCTTTTTTTTTTTGGTACTGGGAATTGAACCCAGGAGCATTCTACCTCCGAGCTACACCCTGAGCCCTATTTTTTAGTCTTTATTTTGAAACAGGGTCTCACTAAGTTGCGGAGGGCCTCACTAAGTAGCTGAGGCTGCCCACAAACCTGGATCCTCCAGTCTCAGCCTCCCAAGTACTGGGATTACAAGCGTGCGCCACCACGCCCAGCTTCAACTGACTTCTTGAAACCAATCCTCACTCTTACTTTTAAGTCCTTGTCCTTTGTCCCCTCCCCTCAGGGTCTAGCAGCAGCATTGTGACCCTTCCTAGGTCTCTTTGGGAGAAGAAGGGGAAGAGATTTAAACTGTGAGGCTGACCTGCCCCCCCACAGACCCCACAAGCAGCTCCTGGTAGCAAGACACCCCGCTGAGCAAAGACCTTTGAAAGGGGCCACAAAACTGAGACCTGGGTCTCGAGTCAAGTGAAGAAGGAGAAGGGGAAGAGCCCAGTCCCCTGGCCTGTGTCCCTGCAGCCACCCCACTCAGCACCCACATGTGGCCTCAGGGAATGGGAACACTGAGACCAGAGTTGGAGAAAAACAGCCAGCCCTGAGTGACACGAAGCACTGTCACCTCCAGCCCCTGCCCAGGGCCCCACATACCGACTCCCTCCTGCGCCCGGTCCTGGGCCCTTACTGGGGTGGCGGGTGGTCACCTCCTTGGTGCTGATGTTCTGTCCAGTGGTCATCATCAGGAAGGTGGGAGTGGGGGTTGCTGCCAGAGATAAGGCTCCACATCAGGCCTCTGCTCCGCCCTGACCGGCACCAAGCACCCATTTGGATCTGAAGCTGCACTGAATCATGGGCTCACAGGCGGGCTCCAGGGCTGCTCTGAGGCCGGACCCACGTGGCCTCCTGGGTGGAGCCTTTTAGCAGAACTGGTCAGAAGAGTCCCCTCTGACAAGCGCCAGGTCTCTCCTTCCATCCCAGTCAGACCCTGCCAGGGGGAAGGCAGGGTCTGCCAGCTCCCCACCCCAGCCCCATCCAGCTGGATGAGGGTCCCCAGAGGGGGTTGTGGAGGAAGAGAGCTCAGCCTGTGACCCAAACATCCTCCCAGAAGCCAGTCATGGGGGCTCGCGCCTGTAATCTCAGTACTTGGGAGGCTGAGACAGGACGATCGCAGGTTCAAAGCCAGTCTCAGCAACTTAGTGAGACCTTGTTTCAAAATAAAAAAATAAAAAATAAAATCAGTCTGGGGGTGTAGTTCAGAGGTAGAAATGCCCCTGGGTCCAATCCCCAGCACTACAAAAATAAATAAATAGATAAAATAAAATTCTTCCCAGAGACCACGAGAAGGAATTCTGAGTACCCTTCCGGACAGGGACTATTGAAGGCCACTTTAACCCACCATTGGGGAGGGGACAGGTTGTTCCTTGGCTCCTCCCAAGGACATCAGGTGTCAGATTATTGGCATAAGCCGTACCCCACCCCCCTCTGCCCAAGGCTGAAGGGTCAGCCTCCTCTCTCCCTGTCTACACCACAGGCTCTTCCCAGAGCCTGAGGACAGGACAAGGCTCAGAGGACATAACTCCGCTATGACACCCATCCTTGTCCCCATGTCCTGTCACACCTCATAAACTCTCACCTGGGGAAACATCCACACTAACCAGCACCGAGGGGTCCCGCGACCACGCATCCAGGATCCATTTTGTCTGAATTTTGCACCAGTATGACCCAGCATCATCTTGACTCAGGTCCTTTATGATCACGGTCACAGTGAGGTCATCCGCCCGGTCTTGGATGGACACACGGCCATTCCTCTCTTCGCTCTCTCCTCCTTTGGTCTCCACGATGCTTGTGCATTCTATGTCATACGGTCCTCGGCACCAGTATTTGTTATACCCCTTGTACCCCGGTTCGTACTGACACTGCACCTTCAGAGAGCTCCCCTCGGTGCCCGTCACAGAGCCGGGTCCCATCAGAGACAAACAGCCTGGAAGACACAAGACCGAGCTTGGGGGCTCCCTCCAGATGCACCCGCTCGCAGCTGCCTGCCTGAGGCCTGGGGAGACGTGAACGGATCCTGAGCTGAGGACCTGCACCAGAGACTGGAGGCTGTGGCAGAAGGACCAGGAGAAACCTGTCCCCTGCAAGAGCAGGTTGCTGAGTGACTGCACGGGACCCTGGGATCCCTGGGGGACTGCGAGAGTCGAGCTCCCCACCCCCAGGAGTTGGGATTAAAAAGGGGAACTGAAATTTAAATTTTACAAGAGACCGTGTGTGTGTGTGTGTGTGTGTGTGTGTGTGTGTGTGTGTGGTACTAGGAATTTAACCCAGGGGCATTCTACTTCTGAGCTACACCCCCAGCCCTATTTTATTTTTTATTTTGAAACAAGGTCTCCCTAAGTTGTGGAGGGCCTCCCAAGGTTGCTGAGGCTGTCCTCGAACCTGCGATCCTCCTGCTTCAGCCTCCCAAGTCCTGGGATTACAAGCGTGCGCCACCACGCCCAACTTTTACAAGTGACTTGGAAGTTTTAACCTGGGCCTGCGAGGAACCTCCGTTTGCAAATACCCCCTGGATGAAAAGATGAACCTGAGGGTGGGGAGCTCAGCTGGCTCCACTCAAAGCGGGGGATGAGGCTTCCATCTTCAGCTTAACTGAACCCAGCTAGAGCAGTCAGGTAACTTTATCAGACATGAGCAAGCTGATGTAAATAAACAGTAAATAAACAGTAAATAAACTGGGAAGCCAGCTAAAGTCCTGGTTTGTGGTGCTTGCTGATGTCTGTGGTGTAAATATTCTCACCATACCTATTTAAAGCGGCCACTGAATGCAGTAGTGAGGAGACATGTCCTCAGTCAGCTCTTGTGAACCAGGACAAGGTGGCTCCAGCGCCAGTGTTTTGGGGACCTGCGTCTGTGATTATGGTGACTTACGAGGCGTCCACTGCACACTCTAAACTGTCCATCATCATCAGCAGCGGCAGCAGCAGCAGCAGCATTTAAGCAGTTTGAACCCCCACCCCCGTGTATAATAAGATGCATCTCTTTTAAGTGCTTTTCTGAGTCTAAAGATTTAGACTGTGAGGATTTAAGAGACTTTGAAGGTCACACTCCAGTCCGTGTCACCTCGCTGGTCTTGTCCCTTCTGTCTCTTTCACCCACCGTTCTGGAAAGAGTTTGGTCATGGCATTAGGCAGTTTCTATGTTTTGTGAGAGAATCCAACAATAAAACTCATCTGCAAACATAAAAAAATGTCCTTTAATATTTATCCTAAACTTAGTTCCCATGAGGGGAAAAAGTGTTTACCTACATATACTTTTTTTTTCAGTTTGAATGTCTTTTTCATGTTTCTTTGCTGAAAGTCCAACCTTCGGGGGAGAACAGTGTTTACTTTCTTACATCTGGTTCCTAGAAGGATTTAAGATGGGTGTTGAAGCTGGGCATGGTGGCGCATGCCTATAATCCCAGTATTTGGGAGGGTGAGACAGGAGGATCGCAGGTTCTATGCCAGCAACTTAGGGAGGCCCTCAACAACTTAGTGAGACCCTGTTTCAAAATAAAATAGGGCTGAGGATGTATCTCAGAGGTAGAATGCCCCTGGGCTTAATCCCAGTAACACCAAAAAAAAAAAAAAATGGGTGTTGAAGCTGGGTGTGGTGGTGCAAGCCTGTAATTCCAGTACCTGGGAGGCCGAGACAGGAGAATAGCAGGTTCAAGACCAGCCTCAGCAACAGAGTGAGACTCTCAGCAACCTAGCAAGACTCTGTTTCAAAACAAAAAATAAAAAGGGCTGAGGGTGTGGCTTGGAGGTAGACTGTCCCTGGGTTCAATCCCCCAATACCAAATAAAAAATAACAAAAGATGGCTGTTGAGATGTTGTGTTTTAGACCCTTCATGAATTCTCTCTTGTGCTGGTTTGGGAAAATTGCTCTGATATTAATTTCTAGTAAAATGTAAAAGGCAGTCATTCAGGCAGGGAGAGGCGGTAGCTCTGTGCATTGTAAGAGCCCCCCCTCTTCTCTTCTGCCCCTTTGTTCTAAATGATTAACCCATAGTGAGAATGGAGAGACAATTGAAGCCTGCAGCCTTAGAAGCACGCAGAGACTTAAGAGCACCATAGAGGCAGTTAAGGCTTTAGCCCTAAGATCACAGTACACAGCCACACTGGCTGTAATCAGTGCCTCTGTTTCCCTCCTATTCTTTGTGACTCGGCCTCAGTATGAGAAAGGCAAACTCCATGGGTTACATCAAAGTGCCCATAGTTGATAGACAACCAATACAGCCCAATACAATAGGGGGAAAAACAAGGTAGATTATTGACCTCTGCGCTTAGTAAGTGCACTTAGCAGACTAGGAGGCACCACCTGCCTAAGGAATAAGTTATTCCTAAGAAATAAGTTACTAGCTTGTTGCCTTGGTAATGCTGATAAAACCATACCAATGTAAAAATTGTATTTAGGGGGCCGGGGTCTGAGAGTGGGGCAGAGTTCCACTTCCGGGCTCTCCAGCATGTCTTCCAGGCACGTTGCTTGTCCTCTTCTCTTTTTCTATCTCTTACTGACTTTGTAATAAAATTTTGTTAAAGCTGCAACTGAGCTGGCTGTTAGTTTTTAATTCCTCTCTTCAGACGATCTGATCTGAATTGAAGGAAAGAATCCACAGCGCCGCTCCCACCGTAACATCTCTCACAAACCTTTCTGACCCCTGTAAACCAAACTTTGGCAGAACAGAACTACTGGTAATTCCTGAGCTTGCCATGGTCTTCAATATTGCCACGCTTAGCTAAACTATCCCCTTTCCACTCTGCCGGCTCATTGATCCTTCCAGACCAACTTCCACGCAGCCTCGTGATGTCTCCCACGCTCCCAGGGGGCCCTGACGCCCGCTCATTTGCCATGGGAACGAAATCTGTAGTGTAGCGAGTTCCAGACTGTACTGTAATTTCTCAACTCCCTCATTCATCCATGAGTCCCCGGAATGCACAACTTCCTCTTAATCACAGCACCCAGAACAGTCTGGCATACAGTCGGTGCTTAATAAGTACCTGTAAGATCCATGCTTGAATGTTTGAATCCATAGATGAATCCATTTCCACTGACATCCCACCTCTGGCTCCAGCGCTGACTGTCTCCCCCTCCCCACCGCAGTGCCAGGTCTGCAAAGCCACACCCCCACTCACCTGGGAGGCAGAGGAGGAGCAGAGCCTGCAGCAGCCACATGTCCCCGACCAATCTAGGTCCCCGCTGGGGTCCAGTCTGCGCAGCAGAGCTTGGGGCCTCCACCTTCCACTCCTTCCAATTTCCCCTGTGTTTCCCTCTCATCTGTCTCTTTTTTAATCTCTTAGCTGCTTCCTAATTTAACGAAAGAGGAAGAGTGACAAGACATACTTCAGAGAATGAGCCCAGGGCAAAGAAGGAAATCTGTTGAGTTTCCTTCACTTAATGAATGTGTGACGTTTGGGCCACACCCTGAGCGGTCACATCACGAAAGTCAACCTCTGTGTATGAAACCCCCAATAGAGGGTCCTTGCCTCTCACTCGTGTGTGTGTGTGTGTGTGTGTGTGTGTGTTACTGGGGATTGAACCCAGGGACATTCTACCTTCCAGCTACACCCCCAGCCTTATTTTATTTTTATTTTGAAACAGGGTCTTTCTAGGTTGATGAGAGTCTCGCTACTTGCTGAGACTGACCTTAAACCTGCGATCCTCCTGTCTCAGCCTCCCAAGTGCTGGGATTACAAGCATGCGCTACCACGCCCGGATCGCCTCTCTCTCTTCTTCCTGTCTAGGACCACTTCCTCCATCTCAGTAGCTGCCTGTTCTCTATGGCTGCCTACTTTGGTGTCATAAACAATGCCCCACTCCATGAGCTGTGGTAAAGCCGGGCATGGTGGTTCACGCCTTTAATCCCAGTACTTAGGAGGCTGAGACATCACAGGTTTAAGCCTCAGCAATTTAGCAAGACCCTCAGCAAGTTAGCAAGACTCTGTTTCAAAATAAAATTGGGCTGGGGGTGTGGCTCAGAGGTAGGATGCCCCTGGGTTCAATCCCCAGCACCAAAAAAAAAAAAGAGCTGTAGTGAGCACCCCCACATCTCTCTAACATTATCTCTATGCAGATGACACCACATTTCTCCCTCCAGCCCAACACCCCAGTCTCCTGGGCTCCAGACCCAGCTCACTAACTTCTTTGGGAGAGCTCCACCGGGTTATGCACCATGAACCGAATTCAGAACCAGGTCATGGCCAAGAGCATAGACGGCAGTCACACGCTCGGATCCCACGCGCCCTCCTGCACCTGCCTAAATCGCTCTCATTTCAGTCTCTTCGTTTGTAAAACGGGGCAATACTAACAACTCTCATGTCCTAGGGTTGCCACAGGAAATAAATGAGTTAATGAGAACGAAATGCCTGGGACACGGTGACTGCTCCATGAATGTCAACCGTCCTTGGGATGGTCCCGCGCCGTTGAAATGGCTCCTCGTCGGTGTCTGGGTCAGCTCTGTGCTGTCTCTAACCCAACTTACACATCAGGAGCAAGTTCTTCACTACGATACAAGTGTCCAGAAACAAAATGCCGGTGGTAACGGCCACCGGTTGCTTCTACTTTTTCTTCTTCTCAACAGCTGTTGAGACTCGCAACCTGTCACTTCCGGTATCTTAGAACTCTCTCTGTTGGATCATGCGCCCTTCCAACTCTCGCTGTAAGAACACAACTGTCTTCCCTCTGCCACCGTATCTGATGATTATGGAACGAGGCAGGACTGGGCCCCGAAGGGGACAACAAAACACCTGGATCCTGGTGTTTTGTGGAGTCGAACAAAATACCATCGGTCCCCACCCCTGTACCTGGGAGGTGCAGATGGACAGACCTGACAGTGGCTACGCGCTGTGCACCCTGGGCCATTACACTCCTTCAGCAGGTGGAGGGTTAGGGTTTCCCCACTGTTCCATGGCTGGCCAGAGCAAAAGCAACTCCATTTTGTGAAGGCCTTGCACTTACTGGAAAAGTCCCCCTACCTTACTTATTGCAAAAGTCCCCCTACCTTATTTACTGGAAAAGTCCCCCTACCTTACTTACTAGAAAAGTCCCCCTAACTGAAACTCCTCTGTATCTTGCTTGGCACAGTCTGCAAGGGACCTCTAGATGACTCCTTTGCTGCCTCGGGGACCACCTGCTTTCCCACCTTAGGAGCTACCCGCCAGAATTTGAAACTCCCTCCTGATTAACCTCTATAACCCCCAGCCTCAGCCTATAAGCGGACATGGGCTCCATTCTTTCTTGGAGACCCCCCTCCACAGGTTTTATTCCAATAAAGCCAGTTCTGCCGTAGACCTGTCCCCCTCCCTTTCCCTTCCCTCCCCCGACCTCTCCCGTTTCATCCTCCAAGAGGATCAAAGAAACCTCCAGCCTCCTAGGTTCTGCTGTTTTATTGTTGGCGTGTGTGTGTGTGTGTGTGTGTGTGTGTGTGTGTGTGTGTTTCTTTTTTCCTCACAATCTAATTCTGGGAGCTTATTGATTTATTTTGGTACTAGGGATTGAACTCAGGGCATTCCTCCTCCAAGCTATACCCCCAGCCCTTTATTATTATTATTATTATTATTATTATTATTATTATTTTATTTTGAAACAGGATTTTACTATGTTGCTGAGGGTCTTACTAAGTTACTGAGGCTGGCCTCAAACCTGTGATCCTCCTGTCTCAGCCTCCCAAGTACTGGGATTACAGGTGTGTGCCACCATACCCAGCTCTGTTCTTAGGTCTGTCATAAGAGCTGTTGCCCAACCCTCCCTGTGCCCAGGAAATGCCCTCCTCCATAGAAAAGAGAAATCAGCAAGTTCAAAGACCGCACTTACCAGATTTAGTTTATTTCAGATTAGAAAAGTTGTAAAGAATTAAAAAGGGGAGACATTCATAAAGAAAGAGGACAAGCCAGGCATGGTGGTGTATGCCTGGAATCTCAGTTACTTGGGAGGCTGAAACAGGAGGATTGCAGGTTCGAGGTCAGCCTAAGCAACTTAGCAAGACCCTGCTTCATCAAGATGTATGATTACAGTGCACCCGTAAAAGAAAAAATAAATTAAAAAATAACAAAGTTAAAAAGTCTGGGAATATAGCTCAGAGGTAGAATGCCCCTGGGTTCAACCCAAGCACCCCCCCAATAAAAGAAGAAGAAAAAGAGCAGGTAGGAGATATATTTAATGCATATTAAAAAGATGCTCCTAAGTTGACCAATTCCTAGAGATTTCGAATGTATTTCAAGGACATAGCTGGAGGCTATGTCTTAATTTTATATATTAAAATAATCACTCCAAGTAGGGCGCAGTGGTACACTCCTGTGATCCCAGTACTTGGGAGGATGAGACAGGAGGATCGCAGGTTCGAGGCCAGCCTCTGTGAAGCCCTCCACAACTTAGACCCCATTTCAAGATAAAAAATAAAATAAAAAAGGACTGGAGGTGTGGCTCAAAGGTAAAATTCCCCTCTGGAGGTCACTACCAATTGACTGGGAACACACTATCAGCTGCTGCAACAACTAAGGAAATCATTTCAAAGAGTTAGGGAGCTGCAAAGGTCGATGCCCAAGCTGGATCAACTGCAAAGAGAGTACCAACGACAAAGATCATATGAAACGCAGCACCAGTATTACAAATAATGCTCCAACCTGTCATACACTGACATTGCCCTGCCTGCGACCCTCTCTTCCAGCCACTGTCCCAGCCAGG
>PVJS01065106.1:0-10065 GCA_004027185.1 Glis glis
GTGGTTCCTTCTGCTCCTTGTGTTTTGGTCTGAACGGTGGCCGTAACCCTAGCAGTCATCTTAGACCAAACGATAGTGGAGTGGAAAGGAGACTAGAACCCAGGTCCTTGCTGACTTTGTAAAGTCACCCTCTCAGCTGTGGAATGTCTACCTGTGGATCTTTTCTTTTTGTGAGAGAATAAAATCTAGACTTCACACCACTGTGAACTTGGGTTTTGTCTCACAGGTGGCTATACCTAATCTCAGCAGATATAGCCTTTTCCTGGGTCAGCAATGATTTTAACGTGTGTGTGTGTGTGTGTGTGTGTGTGTGTGTGTGTGTGTTACTGGGGATTGAACCCAGGGGCATTCTACCTTTGAGCTATACCCCCATCCCATCCCAATTTATTTTTATTTTGAAACAGGGTCTTGCTAAGTTGCCAAGGCTGGTCTTGAACCTGTGATCTTCCTGTCTCAGCCTCCCAAGTACTTGGATGACATGTGTGCACCACCATGCTTGGCTCTGATTTTAATTTAATATGTGCTAGACTCCAAGGTCTTTCTGAGTGCCTGTACTAACTAAGTGACTGGAGAGAAGTCTGATGCAGAGGTGTGAGGGCCTAGGAGGGGGAACACCTCCTCTCTTTGTGGATCAGTGGAATCTCATCAAGTTGGGCAGCATACTGTGGCTCTGGTTTTAAGGTGAGCTCCTAGCCCTGAGGGTATAATACATCAACTTGGGCCACAAGAGGTATCTTCCACTCACTCATTTCTCTAGGGGTCTTAGGATAAGGACACCCTAACCCTGTTTGCCCAGAGCTTGGCCACCCCTTAGCTTGCTCTGTGCCAAGAGCAGTATATGGAAATATATATACTGCCTGAGATATATCTACTCACCTGAGACATGCCATGTTGGGAGACACGCTCTCCTATGATGCTGATGACCCTTTAGTCATAAATGGCAGTATGGAAACTACAGAATCCAAGATGTTGAATCTAGAAAATAATTGGAGACACCTAATCCAGAGAATTGGAGGATGAGGAGATGAAGTCTTTAGAAGTAGGTTGACAAAACTAGAAAGGGACAGAATTGGGACAATTATCTGGCTCTTTTATTTTCCAGTTTGATATTATTTCTCGAATGTGGTACCTGATGCTGTCTGGTGTGTTAGTTCAGATTCTCCAAGAAGCAGACTGCAAGACAGGATTGAATGTGCAAGGATTTTCTTAGGAGAAATGCCCGTGTTAGAGAATTGGGTCGGGACCTGGAGCAACTCGGGGCAGTTGACAGACCATAGCACAAGTGTGTCTGCGGGTGAAGAAGAGTGAGGAGGAAGGTCGGGGGGACGTCTAGACTACTGTGCAGCCTTCAGAAGGTCTGGCAGGACTGTTAGTCTTTGAAACTATGTTGGTCATCACAACAGTCCCAGGTTTTGTGGGACTCTGCTGCCGACACCGCCCATGGCTAGCGTGCCTCTGCGCAAATGCAGCAGCAGGTCTCAGAGCTGGTCCCTTGGTGAGTTACCCTCCCTGTAGTTAGAGGTTTTTAAGGTACATGCTCATGGCTGCCACCAGGCATCGATCCTCTGCCAACCTGTGCATACTCTGTAATATGATTCATACTGTGCGCATCCTATTCAGTGTTTTTCTAGACAAGCAGGCAATAGGTGCACATGAAGTTTCTTAGTCCAAGAGTTTACTTGGGCTACCTCTTTGTGTGGGGACTGACATGGTTACATCTTCCATTTCTTATGATTTTGCAGATTTTTATTTTTATTTATTTATTTGGTACTGGGGAGTGAACCCAGAGGCATTCTACTTTCGAGCTACACCCCCCCAACCCCCATTTTAAATTTTGGAACAAAGTCTCACTAAGTTGCTGACGGTCTTGCTAAGTTGCTGAGGCTGGCTCTAAACCTGTGATCCTCCTGTCTCAGTCTCCCAAGTACTGGGATGACAGGTGTGCACCACCACACTCAGTTTAGAAGTAGAGTCTAAGCCATATAGCTGGAGCTATTGAGGTGCCCTTTGATGGGGAGAGGTCCAATCACTGAACCTGATAGAAATGGCCCTAAGAACCAGGGAACCAAAGCAATAGCATTACCTGTCTCCCCCACTTTTGGGTGAAATATGGGGCAAATCAGTAGGGTTGATGGTTACGTTCATTGACATTTTATACAAAATTGTATTGAGACTTCATGCAAATTCCAACTGCAAGCATGTGGCTAACTCTTGACAAAGCTTCTTTGCTTAATTAAATGTTAATCAGGCTCCTGAACCTTTCCCCAGGCCCATCAGTGCACTTCCTTGGAAAATCCAATTTTAGCAAGAACCCTGCTGAGTTGGTTTAGCAAGAATTCCCCCACCTTCAATAAGTGATCAGGTTCCTCACCCTCCACCAGAGGATGTATGATCACCCTGCTCTGCCTTCTGACAAATCCTGTTAGGGCAGTTTAGCCAGAATCCCCCTTACCCTGGATGCCTCCTCTTAGTAATTTTCCATGCTCTGACCCCTGCCTGCTCCTTGGCTATGAAGTCTTGCTTTCCCACTGTCTTTGGAATTGAGCCCAATTTCTCTCCCTCATTGCAAATTCCCATTTCAGTGGTCCCTATATCGATTCCAATGGTCCTAAGCACACTGTCCTAGTGGGCTGTAACCAGTGTCACTGAGCAACATTTCCTTTACTACTGCTTTAGTACTGGATGTTCATGTTTCTCTGCTTGCTTCTTTAAGCCAGGCTGCAAAGCAGATGGGGACACAGCCCTGACCTCCACAGGTGATCCACAGAGGAATACCAAGCATTTGGCAAGATTGGCAGACCCAAGCTTCTCGGGGGGGCTGCAGGCATTTCTTCTGCTCAGTGACAGTCACATTCTCTGGGACCAGACATCCTGTAGGCTGAACAGGTTGGGCCTGGGCGGGTGGGAAGAAGCAGAGTCTGTAACAGCAGGTACCTCCCACCTCATCTCTGGTCCCTGAGCGTGCTGAGGTGCTCTTATTGACAGAAGGGTGAGTCATTTCTTTACATTCAGTAAACATTTTCAGCACTCTACTTATATGTGGTCGCGGAGATGACTAGGACATGGTTTTCATCATCAGGTAGCTCACGGTGAGGTGGACTGATGGGCTCCTAGACAGAGAATTCCATCCTGGGTAACAGGACAATGTGTGTGGAGTGAGGCTGAACCAGTAAGAAGAGAATGAGCTACGGGGAGCCAGAGAAAGAGCATCTAACTCACCTGTAGGGCTCAGGACAGACATCCTGGAAGAAGCAATATTTAAGTCTTAAAAAAAAATCAGAAGCTCACAAGTTAAGAATGGGAAAGCTCTGAGGAAAATCGTGTTGTGTGTGCAGTAAGTTACAGGCAGTTTGTGTTGCTAGAAGAGTGTTTTTAAAATAGGGTCCCTGAGGTCTTTTTAGGGGTTCATGAGGCCTCATTTTTTTTTCAGTACCAGGGATTGAGCCCAGGAACGCTCTACCACTAAGCTACATCCTGGCCTCTTTTTATTTTATTTTTTATTTAGCTAAGTCGCTCGGGCTGACCTTGAACTTGCAGTCCTCCTGCCTTAGCCTCCTGAGTCACTGAGATTATAGGTGTGTGCCACCATGCCCAGTCAGGTCTCATTCTTACTCTCTCAAGGATTTAGAGTGGAGTTTTCCAAATGATATCACACACACACACACACACACACACACACACACACACATATATATATATATATATATGCATACACACACACACAAACACACACACACACATATATATATATATATATGTATATATATATGTGATATCACAACAGACAAAATGCAGATGAGAATCTAGCTATTTGTTGTTTAGCCAGGCATTTTAAGAGATTTGCAGAGGAACCAAGATGGCGGGATAGTGAGAGGCAGCATATCGAGAGTCGAAGCTTGGCTGGTGGGAAGACTGCATCTTGAAAAGAAAAGTAGGGCAGTCAAAACTCAACAAAACAATGAGAACCAAAGTGCAGCAGAATGTGAGGCAGTGGAAAGAGTGTAGGTCAGTAGGGAGCTCAAAGCATTTCACCTGGTAAGTGGAAAGCAGAGACAAAGGCGCCATCTTGGCTGAGCCACGTGGCTCCCGGAATCCTCCAGCAAAGAAACAGCTGATTCTTGTGAAACCAGCGATTATAGTCCACCATCGAAAGCAGTCAACATTGGACCAAGATGAAGCCTAAGTCGAACCAGATCCACACCTACAACGGTGACAAATGCAAAGGGTGGGACGTGAGCCTTAGACCCCGCAAAGAAAGCGACACGGAGAGACACAGATGAGGCAGCCAGGCCCAGGAGCACCCCAACACTGAGAAAAAAAGCAGGTGAAACACGGCGCCCCTGGAGTAGCCTAGCACCGGCACAGAACACCACAGCACTGAGGACATGGACGGACATGGCATGGCCCCCTGGAGCCACCCAACAATGAGAACACAGGTGAGTGAGATAAAGGGAAGCAGCGTGTCGCCAGCACTCTGACACTCAGAACTTGGCTGGTGGGAAGACTGCTTCTTAACAAGAAAAGTGGGGCAGACAAAACTCAACAAAACAAAGAGAGCCAAAGAGTAACGGAGTGCGAGGCAGCAGACAGAGCGGGGGGGGGGGAGGGGCTAAACAGAACTCCATGCATTTCACCTGGTAAGTGGAGAGCGGAGGCAAAGGCGCCATCTATGCAGGGCCATGCCTACACCGCGACTCCCAGAGACCAACAGCAAAGAGACAGCAGATCCTTGTGAAACCAGCGACTACAGACCACCATTGAAACCAATCAACTCCTTTACATGTTGAAGCCCAAATCAATCCAGACCCGCAGCTATAACGACGGTGGTTTCAAGGGGTGGGCCGTGAACCTCTGCTCCTGCAACGAGTGCGATGAGGAGAGACAAAGAAGAGGTGGCCATACACAGGAACAGCCAACTCTGAGAACACAAGCTGGCGAGCCACGGCCCCCCATGAGCAGCCCAACACCGTCCTAGAACACCCCAGAACTGAGGACATAGGTAGATGAGACATGGCCCCCTCTCCAGCAGCCCAGCACTGAGAACATGGGTGGGTAAGCCCCCAGCCCTGCCCCCAGAGACCGTCCTGCACTGGGGACACAAGGCGGGTAAACCCTCAGCCCTGCCCCCAGAGAACCCCTACCCCCGGCGCTGGGGATGCAGGGCAGGTGAACCCTTGGCCCTGCTCCCGGAACCCACCCATGCCGGCGCTGGGGACGCGGGGCAGGTGAGCCCTTGGCCCTGCCCCTGGAGACCCCCAGCACTGGGGTCAAGGGGCGAATGAGCCCTTGGCCCCACCCCCAGAGAACTCCTCCCCCCAGTACTGGGGAAGAGGGGCAGGCGAGTCCTCGGCCCCACCCCCAGAGACCCCCGGATCTGGGGACGTGGGGTGGGTGAGCCCTCAGCCCTGCCCCCAGAGACCCCCTGGTGCTGGGGATGTGGGGTGGGTGAGCCCTTGACCCCATCCCCGGAGAACCCCTCCCCCCAGCGCTGGGGACATGGGGCGGGTGAGCCCTGGGCCCCGCCCCCAGAGACCCCTGGGCACTGGGGACATGGGGTGGGTAAGCCCTCGACCCCCCCTCCCCAGTGCTGGGGATGCGGGGCAGGTGAACCCTTGGCCCTGCCCCCGGAGAACCCCTCACCCCAGTGCTGGGGACGCGGGGTGGGCGAGCCCCCGGCCCCACCTCAGAGTACCCCAGTGCTGAGGTCATGGGAGGATGAGCCACGACCCCACACAGGAGGGACTCCAGATAAAGAGAGAAAACCTCAGGCAAGTGAACTAACTGGGGGAGATGGGAGGGAAGGAGAGGGAAACAAACTGGTGCACAGGATGGACTTACACAAACATATCAAAGTCAACTACTATGCTAAAAATGGGAAGGAGGGAGGGGGAAGGCAGGGGAAGTGGGAATTGGGGGAGGGCTAATTGACCAATGAGTGCAGGTATATGTCAACCACCCTGAAATCTTTCAAGATGTATGACTGCAATGCACTAATAAAAATAAATAAATAAATAAATAAATAAATAAATAAATAAATAGATTTGCAAAAATGTAAAGGAATGTATCTTTTCATTGTTCATTTATTTTTGGTTTGAAAAATACAGCTACTTTTCATAAACTATGTTATTAATTGATCATGTGATGAGTTCATTATTGGTAGTTTAAAATTTTTAAAAACTTAAAAATTTTCTCAGTTGAAATCACTAATATAGTGATAAATTGACAGATACAACTCAAATCAACAATAGCCCTTTGGAATCTGCAATGATTTTTTTGAGAGTGCAAAGCATTTGCATCAAATTGCAAATGGGACTTTGTATGTGTGATTAAGGGTCTTAGATGGGAAGATGATCCTTGATTATATGGGTGGGCCCAGGTAATCCCAAGGGTTCTTATAGGAGAGAGGCGAGAGGGTCAAAGTCAGAGAAGACAGGGGATGATGGAAAATGTGGTCTGAGTGATAATGCTTTGAAGATGCAGGATTAGCCTAGGAGGCATGGAATGCAAGTGGCTTCTAGAAGCTTAAAAAGCCAAGAAAATGATTCTCCCCTGTAACCTCCAAAAGAATGCAACCCTGCTACATCTCAGTTTCAGCCCATAGACCCATTTCCAAACATCTGACCTCCAGAAATACTAGATAATAAATGTGTGTTGTTTTAAGTTACAAGGTTGAAGAGATTTGTTACAGCAGCTATAGGAAACTAATACACTTGTTTCTTAACTCTATCAACACTGAATTTCTCAAACAGTCCACCAATATCTGACAGGAAATCGAGCTGAATTCCTTTCAAGGATGTTTACTAGCTAGCCTCAGCTTATACTATTCTTACATACTAACTCCCTCTTCCTGAAATCCGGAGGATGAGAGCATTTATGTTGCCTGTATGGATTGTATGTGATAACCAAAGATAGGCAGTTCAGGGCCCCATGTACCCTCAAATGTCACTCTACTGTCTTCACTTAATTGCATTGCTCTTTTGCTCTTATTTCATTTTAACAATACAGGGACCATCACTGATTAATCTATAGATTACTCTATGCATTTATCTAACAATTATTTATTGAGCATCTACTACACTCCAGGCACTGTCCCGGGCACTGAGGACAGAGCAGTGGGGAAGACAGGCAGTAAGCCACTGAGTCGCTACACAAACCGCGCTGCATCAGACTGTGCAGAAGTTCCATGCAGGAACTGAATGGAGTGATGTGGTGGAGGGTGAATTGGGATGTCATGGTGATGAAGGTGGCCAGGGAAGGCCTGTCAGAGCAGGTGACATTTACATCAAAACCCGAAGGCTGGAAAGGAGCCAGTTCCTTGAGGAGCTGGAGAGAGATGGTGTCAGGATTCCAGGCAGAGGGAACATCAAGTTAAAAAAAATAACCAGAAGCAGGAAAGAGTTTGAAGTGTCTGAGGATCAAAAAGGAGACGGATGTAGCCGGAGCTAGTGAGGAAGGAGGAACATGCCCGAGAGAGAAGCAGGTGACCGGTCAATGCAGAGCCTTAGATGATATAGAGGCAGAACGAGGGGTTTGGATTTTCAGTGCAGTGGGAAGCCCCTGGGATTTTTCACACAGAAGAGAGAGATGATCTGAGTTTTGTTTAAAAATATTACCCTGGCTGCTCGGTGGAGAACGGATCACGGGAAGGCAGGAATGGGAGCAGGGAGACCCATTCGGCTTGTTTATAGTGGTCCGGGGAAAGATAACGGTGGTGAGGATTAGGAGAGCAACCGGAGAGATGGATATAAATTGCCCAGCTCATGACAGTCTTTGGAGGATGTGCCGATGGGGCTAGGTGACAAATTGGATGTACATCTGGAAAGGTTGGGGGGCGATGAGGGAGAAAGAGTGATCCAAGATGACTCGTAGGCTTTTGGAGGCATGAGAGTCCCTTTTATTGAGATGGATGAGGGACAGATTTTTGGAAGCAGAACAGGAAATCATGATCTTTCATGTGGAAGTGCTGAATTTGGAGTTGTCTGTATGAGATGAGATACACGCAGGATGTCAGGGAGGCAGATGGATAAACGACTCTAGCTCAGGAGGGAGGTCGGAGCTGGATAGTAAATTAAAGGAGTCCTGAAGACACTGAGGCCACTGACAGCCCCTCTCCCCGCCCAGATGAGATCACCAATGAGGTGACAGAGTAGACTCCAAGGGCGGGCTGGGACAGAGTTGGGTGCACCGACACTGAAAGCTGAGACAGACGTGTTGAAAGAGTGCCGGGTAACGTGCTGGTGTAGGCACACACTGTTTTATTCTCATTTTGTTCCATAATCATTATCGGTCATCTCTCTGCTTTGCTTCTCCAATTTGACCATAATTGGGTCATGCAGCCCAGACTTCCGGAGCAATTCTAACTGTTGGCTGAGCTGCATGAAGGTTGAGTTCTCTTATAACTGAGTTTTTACTTTTTTTTTTTTGGTACTAAGGATTGAACCCAGGGGTGTTCTACCTCTGAGCTACTCCCCCAGCCCTTTATATTTTTTATTTTGAAACAGGGTCTTGCTAAGCTGCTGAGGCTGGCCTTGAACCTGCAATCCTCCTGTCTCAGCCTCCCAAGTACTAGGATTACAGTTATGCGCCACCGCGCCTGGTTTAGCTGATGACTCTGAGCAAGTCACTAGCCTTGATGAGCCTCAACTTCTGTATCAGGTAAAAAAAAAAAGGTGGGGGAATGATGAGGATGATATAAAGGTTAGTGAATATTCTAAAATGCTGTGGGGATTCTGTAAAATTTGCATAAACAAATGAATACATAGGGAGTATTAAGAGCATGGAAAAGCACCAGGAACATTCGAGGTCAGGTTGTTCTGGGGCATCGGACAAAATGCTGTACCAATGAATTGGTTTAGGTTGCAAGCTATCTATTTTCTTTATGAACAGTAAATTAGGAGGTGCTTCCAAATCAATTCTTTTAATTGAAATAACAGAGAAACAGCAAACTTTGCAAAGAGGTGTGAATTATTTCTGTAGCCAAATCCAGAGTTGGCTGTTTTATTTTCACGAAGTCCTTGGGATGCCACACGGAATGACAGATTTGGAGCACTTGTTCAACAAATGTTTATTGGGTATTTAATGATGTGCCACTGTGCTGAGTACCAGAGATAAGAAAGCAGGCAAATTAGACTAGGTCCTGCCCTCACAGAGATCAGAGTCTGGTGTGAGATACAGATAAGGGAAGAGAAGATCAACATAAAATGTGGGAAGGGCTGGCAGAGAAGAGATGAGAGAAGGGCACCTAATACTGATGGGGCAGTGAGCATAGACTGCGTGGCTTAAACCACAGACATTTATTTTTCCACAGTTCTGGAGCCCAGAGACCCCAGATCAAGATGCCAGCCAACTCGGTTTCTGCTGAGGGCCCCATTCCTGGCTTGTAGACGGTGCCTTCTCATTTGGCAGTGAGCTGGAAGCTCCGATGTCGCTTCTGAGAAGGGCACTAATCCCATTGTGGGGGCCCCACACTCATAGCATCATCTGTCACTAACCACCTCACAAAAGCCCGCCTCCACATACCATCGCACCGGGGGTTAAAGCTTCAACTACGAATTGGGGGGCTGTCGCAATTTAGCCCATAAGCAGAAATCTTCTGAAGGGAGTGAGATTAGGTCTAAGCTCAGATTTGCCCAAGGAGTTTGTTGGGGAGGGTAGATTGGAGTGGGGAGGGATTTGGAGCAGGAAGCGAGACCTGTTCCAGCTGAGTACTCCAAATTGCTCAGTGTTTTCTTGCCTTCTGGGCTGCTAAGCAGGATGTTCTCACCACCTGGAGGCTCCCTGATACCTGACAGGGTGTACCTGGGCCTTCCCACTCAGGTCACCTGCTCAATCTCATCATCCTCTCCATAGCAACACTGGTGTCTCTCTGAAGAACTCATTTTGGTCCTTCATGTCTCATACTCACATGGTGTCGCACGCCTATAATCCCAGTACTTGGGAGGCTGAGACAGGAGGATCACAGGTTTGAGGCCAGCCTCAGCAACTTAGTGAGATTCTATTTTTTTTTTTTTTTTTGCGGTACCGGGGATTGAACCCAGGGGCATTCTACCTCCGCGCTACACCCCC
>PVJS01065107.1:0-10064 GCA_004027185.1 Glis glis
AAAAAAAAAAAAAAAAAAAAAAGAAGTTCTAAAAGGAAGGTCAATAAAAAAGATATAAAAGGAACTCTACAACTCCATAGGGAAAAATAAATTACCCGATTAAAAAATCGGCAAAGGACCTGATCGACAATTCTCTAAAAAATTTAGACATACAGATGGTCAAAAGGTATATGAAAAGGTGTTAAACATTACTAATTATCAGGGAAATTGTTAATCATTAGGGAAATGCAAATTAAAACCATAGTGAGAGATTGCCTCACATCAGTTAGGATGACTATTATCAAAAAAATAAAAATTTGGCAAGGGATTACAGAAAATGAACCCTTATACATTGTTGATGGAAAAGTAAATTGTTGCATCCACAATATAAACATTCCTCAAGTTCTGTGTGCATGTGTGTATCACTGTGAACCACATTATGATGTGAGACTATAATACACCAATAAAAGTATTAAAAATTAAAAATTGAACTGCTACTTGATCTACCAATCTCACTTCTGGGAATACATTCAAAGGCTTTGGATTCGGCATTTTGAAGAGATATCTGCTCTTCCATGTTCATTCAGCATTATTCACAATAGCCAAGACATGGAAGCAGCCTAAATGTCCATCAGCCGATGAATGGGATAAAAAAAATTGTAGCATGTACATACAATGCAATATTACTCAGTCTTAAAATAGAAGGAAATCCCGCCATTTGTGACAATATGGATATACCTGGATGATATTATATTAAGTAAAATAAGCCAGACACAGAAGGACAAATAAAACACGATACTTCTTGTATGATAAATCTAAAACAGTCAAACTTGGAGAAGCAGAGAGTGAATGGTGATTGCCAGAAGCTGAGGAGAGGGGGAGATTTGGAAAGAGTTTTGGTTATATGGAAAGAATAAGTCCTAAAGATCTACTGTACAACATAGTGCCTGTAGTTAACAATATTGTATCACATACTTAAAATCTTCTGAGAGAGTAGATCATATTAAAAGTGTACTTATAACACACACACACACACACACACACACACACACACACAGCATATAAGAGGGTGGAGCGGGAAGCTTTGTCAGATGATGATAAGTTGATGACATAGATAGTGGTGATGGTTTCTTAGGTGTACACTTGTCTTCAAACTCATTGAATTGTATACATTAAAGGAGGAGGGTATTATGAGGATAAATCCACAAGGAGACAGCCAGGAGTGAGCAGGTAGTCCTGGAAAAGACATACCATTGTGGTTATCAAATTTGAGACACTAACCAGCTCCTTTAAAGGAAAAAAATATTTATTTCTTATGGTCCCCAGTGTTGACCTTTTTATTATCATAGAGTTATTTATATACACACACAAATAAAAGCAGGATTAAATTATTCATTTTAGAGTTGAATACAATCCAAACAGCACAAAGATATTAATTAAATATAAATACAATTACAAAACAACTAAATGGGAAAAATTAATTAAGTGTAATTGCTAATCGTTTTTGGCTGAAAGGAATTCTCACACCTACTTTGGCAGGGTCCTTTGGAATTTGACTTGTACATATTCCCTTGATCCTCAGTTTTCCATCTCAGCTTTTCTAATTGCATCATGACAAAACTTTGTTCCATGAAGTCCCATGATATCATTTGGCATTCACTTGATGAGAGCATATCACTTATTCATTAAGACTGGCATTATTTTTTCATCAACTCACAATAATTGAGTGATATTATTTGTGTCAATTTGTTTTTAAAACAACAAATTCAAGTGCTGAAATCTCATAAGGTAGTCATGTAAATGACCCAAGTCTTAAAAATATTTGAACACTAGGAACAAAACCACCACACGACCCAGCTATACCACGCCTTGGTATCTTTCCAGAAGAATTAAAGTCAGAATACTATAGTGATGCATGCATACCCATATTTATAGCAACACAATTCACAATAGCCAAGTCATGGAACCAGCCTAGGTGTCTGTCAACAGATGAAGGGATACAGAAAATGTGGTATATGCACATAGTGAAGTTTTACTCAGCCATAAAAAAGAATAAACCAGACTCAGAAAAACAAGGGTGGCACATTTATTTTCTCATAAGTGGAAGCTAGAGAGAAAAAAGGAAAGAAAAAGGACCTCATGAAAATTAGTAGAGAGATCAGTAGAGTAGTGGAAGAGGGTCAGGAGAAGGAGGAGGGAAGGAATAGGGGAGGAATGGGGAAGAAAACAGACCAAACGATGTTATGTGCATCTATAAATGCACATAACATCTCACTATCACGTACAATTACAATGCACCAGTAAAATATTTTTTTAAGTGTTTGAATCATCATAAAATTCAAATGTAAAATTATAACATTTTTTTAGGGTGTCCAAGAATCCATAGTTTCTGAGACCCCATGGAGAAGCAGTGGTGCTGTAGAGAGGTTTACCATGTCTACAGCTTCTTTCTAAGGGAGCTGACCTCACTAAGCCTCTGCTGCTCGGTGGTTACATCCTGCCCTTTGGACTTTCCCCACGCCTACCACTGTGGCCTCCCATTCTGGCCACTGTGGGTTGGAGAGGAAGGGAGGGTGCACTTGAGCCAGCAGTCTACTGTCTGGTTAGTGGCCAGAAATTTTTAGATGCAAAAAGAGGAGCTGACTACATTTCCACTCTTTCACTTCTTTCCCTGAAATATGGAGAGAAGTTTCCAACGGATCATACACAAATGCAGAAAGGGAGCACAGAGTCATCTCTCATGAGCAAAGTGAAATTATGGGGCCATGAGCACATAAGGGGGGGCCACACGCATTTCGAATCATTCTTTAGTTACAGGTACCAACAAACCAGCTCAAGTTAGTTTGAGGGGAAAAAAAAGAAAGAGAAAAATGAATCACTCCAAGATTAGAAAATCAATGTTTTCACCTGTGCCAAGTCTTTCTCTTTCTCATTGTTCAACTATCCTCTGCTTCATTCTAAGACACTCCATGAAGGTAGTAAGGAAAGTGGACATATCTTTCCACTAACCAGTGAGAGTCTTCTTGCATCTCGGTAGCAAGCCAACAAGCCCATCCCTGATGGAATTTGTGAGACCTAGAGTCTAATGCGCTGATTCACGTGCTTCATCCTTAGAGTGATGAATTGCATTTTCATGTCTTCCTAAAGCACAGGGACTCAGAAGGAGAGAGAGCATTCCCCAGAGGAGAAGGAGGAGAAGGGTAAAATGACCTTTAGCAGCTAAAGCTTCACTTATCACTACACATTCTTATAGACCATGGTTTGTTTGTAAATTGACTCTAATAGTCCTTCTTTGTCAACCTGTCAAGTTACTGTAAGAATCAAATGCAGCAGTGGATATAAAAATGTTTCTAAATTACAAAGTGTCTATAACATGAAGAGTTGCTGTTTAAAGGGTTCATGATGGGGATCCAAGATGGCAACTAAGGGAGATACCACGTTACGATCTCTCTGAGACAGGAGAAGAAAAGCAACAAAAACTTGAACTAAACAATGAAAAACTTGAAACATCACGGAATCAAAGCCGGAAGACAAAACAGAGGAAGGTAAAAAGCTCTAAGCGCCTTACCTAAGGAACGGCGGTGGCGCCATCTTGGCCGGACCGCGCCGGCTGCTCCCGGCATCGCGGCTCCACATGCCGCCGGCAGAGAAGCCAGAGACCTGCTGTGAGCTCAACTGCAGATCAGCAGAGACGAAAGCGAGCAGCAGCTCCGCCACATTCAAGATGCCAAACGGCGGCGGCCACAGCGGCTGTGGCGGCGCCATCTTAGCAGGACTTTACTGGCAGCTACCAGCATTGTGGCTTCCACACAAGACCAACGGAGATGCCAGCGACCTGCTGTGAATCCAGCAGCTGCAGAATCGCAGAGTGAAGGCGACCAGCGACTCGCTCCACGCACGACACAGACCCGAACTGCTGCGTTGGCGGAAGCGGCAGCGACGCCATCTTGGTCAGACCGCGCTGGCGGCTACTGGCATTGCGGCTTCTGCAGGCCACCAATGAAGAAGACAGGGAGCTCTTCTAAAACCAGCACCACAGAGCAACAGAGCATCAGTGACAAAAGCGAGTAGCAGTTCCATCCACACTCGGCAGAGTCCCCAGGACCCGGAGGCCTGACCAGAACCTGCGACAGCGGCTGAGCCCCCCCCCAGAGATTAAGAGTAGCGCTCAATGAGACTGTAAGTCAAGGAGCCGCCCCAGGGGAGACCACCCAGTGCGGCCACAGGGACTCGCGGGGTCTGAGATAGTGTGGATTGACCCGGGGGAGGTGGGAGTGGGATCTGCTGTGGGACGTGGTAGACATGTGGATAAGTATACAGTCCCTGGCGACATTTGGGTGGGACAGACTTGCAGCTTGCAGGTCACAGCACCCTTATAGAGTCCCCGGGGATCACCAAAGGACATACAGCTGTGATACCTGGAGAAAAATTGGACCAAACCAGCCCTCTCTGTGGAAAATGTGGAGTTCCGTGTTTGCACAGAATCGGGTCAAAGCGACACCTGCTGCTTCTGTAGGCAAAGAGAGACACAAGCCCAGGGCCCCCTGCTGGTGACACCTGCCATAGGTGTAGACAGAGAGAGACATAGGGACAGCCCAAGTGAGACCGCGGAGACCCACGCTTGCAGTGACAGGGGCAATAGCGGCACTCGTCGCCTGCACAGGTAGTGAGAGGCACCAGGCAAGGGTCCCAATCACTGAAGGAGACCAAGAATTGGGCCTGCAAATGGACATTATACTGAGCAAGTGAGAATAACCATTCAGTAAAGGCTATTCACCTTTAAGGCTCACCTAGTAGCAAGTATCTACCTCCAGGATAAGAAACTATAAAGGGAGAGAAATTAGACATAGGAAACCTACAGAGTGAGAGAGAAAGAGCTACCAAAAGCAACAAAGGTATAAACATAAAAAACTTGAAATCATGAAAAGGAAGAATAGCAAAGAAACAATGAGCTCCCACAACCCCATAACAACAGAACCCGTCAACACAGAAGTACAAAAAGAATTCAGAGAGAGCCTGAAAGAATTGAAGGATCAAATAAACAAAGAATCTGACACCCTGAACAGGAATCAAAAAGAAGCTCTGAAGGAAGTAAAGGATGCAATAATTGAAATGAAGGCATCAATACAGACCATCAACAATAGACTAGACCACATGGAAAACAGAATCTCACTCTTAGAAGATGACCTCTCCAAAATTGAACACATAGTATATAAATTAGAAAAAACAATTCGACAGCATGAATTGGACATTAAAGAGATCTCAGCCAGTCTTAAAAGAGCAAACCTAAGAATAGGCATAGAAGAGGGAATAGAAGCTGAAACCAAAGGAATCAATAATCTATTCAGAGAAGTAATATTAGAAAATTTTCCAAACATAGACAAAGAGGTCAACACACAGGTACAGGAAACATATAGGACCCCTAATAGACAAAATCAGAGAAGAGGTTCACCACGCCACATAATAATCAAATTGACTAATGTAGAGGCCAAAGAAAATCTTAAAGGCAGCAAGAGTAAAACACCAGGTAACATTCAGAGGCAAACTAATAAGAATCATTCCTGACCTTCCAAACCAAGTAATAAAAGCCAGGAGGGCCTGGAGCAACATAACCCATACTCTGGAAGAAAACAACTTCCAGCCAAGATGTATCTATCCAGCAAAGATATCTATCAAATTTGATGGGGAAATAAAAACCTTCCATGACAAACAGAAGCTGAAAGACTTTGTCTTCCAAACCAGCACTAGAGAAAATACTCAAAGAGATTAATTACAAGGAAGAAATAATAAGGAAATGCCAGAACCAGAGAAGCAGTGATTCCCATCAAACAAACAACTAGTTAAAGAACAAACACTATCCCAAAGAGAAATTAAAACTCAAAATGTTAGGAATAAAAACCCATCTCTCAATAGTCATATAAATGGCCTCAACTCCCCAATCAAAAGACATAAGGTGGCAAAATGGATTAAAAATCACAATCCATCTATATGCTGCCTGCAAGAAACACACCTTACAAGTAAAGATACACACAAACTAAAGGTTAAGGGATGGAGCAAGGTATTCCATGCTAACAGAACTCGAAAACAAGCAGGAGTAGCAATTATGATATCAGGCAAATTAGACTTCAAACCTAAACTTATCAGAAGAGACAATGAAGGCCATTTCTTACTGGTAAAAGGAACAATCCTGCAAGAGGATATAACAATTGTCAACATTTATGCCCCAAATGTAGGTGCAACCACTTTCATAAAAGAAACTCTTTGTGACATTAAATTACACATAGATCCCAATACAATAATATTGGGAGACTTCATCACCCCTCTCACACCACTAGATCGATCTTCAATACAAAAGGTCAGTAAAGATGCCTCAGACCTAAGGAACATCATAAACCAAATGGACCTAGTAGACACATACAGAATATTCCACCCAACTACAGCTGAATTCACATTTTTTTCAGCTGCTCATGGAACCTTCTCTAAAATAGACCATATCCTAGGCCACAAAGTGAATACTAGCAAGTTCAAAAAATGTGACATAATCCCCTGCATCTTTTCATACCATAATGGAATGAAACTAGAAATCAACTATAGGAAGACCCAGAGAAACCTCATAAACACATGGAGACTCAACACCATACTGCTGAATGAGGAATGGGTCAGAGAATAAATAAGGGAAGAAATTAAGAAATTCCTAGAAACAAACAAAAAGAAAGACATAGCATATCAATATCTCTGGGACACTCTGAAGGCAGTATTAAGAGGAAAATTCATAGCACTGAGTGCCCACATAAGAAGAACAGAAAATCACCAAATAACTAACCTAATGACACACCTCAAAGCCCTTGAAAAACAGGAACAGTCTAACCCCAAAGCCAGTAGAAGACAGGAAATTATTAAAATCAGAGCAGGAATCAATGGTGTAGATAATTAAAAAATACAAAATATCAACAAAACCAAAAACTGGTTCCTTGAAAAAATAAACAAGATAGATAAACCACTAGCCAACCTAACCAAAAGAACGAGATAATCAACCCAAATTACTAAAATAACAGATGAAAAAAGGCGTTATTACCACCGACAGCACAGAAATCCAGAGGATTATCAGAAACTACTTTGAAAAACTATACTCCAGCAAAATGGAAAAACTAGAAGAAATTGACAAATTTCTAGACATGTACAACCTTCCTAAGTTGAATCAAGAAGATATAGAAAATTTAAATAGACCAATAGCAATCAAAGAGATTGAAGCAGCAATAAGGAGCCTATCATTAAAGAAAAGCCCAGGTCCAGATGGTTTCCCAGGTGAATTTTATAAAACCTTTATAGAACAACCAATCCCAATACTCCTTAATCTATTCCATGAAATAGAAAGAAACGGGACTCTCCCAAATACATTCTATGAAGCCAACATCACATTGATACCAAAACCAAATAAAGACAGCTCAGGAAAAGAAAACTACAGACCTATATCATTGATGAACTTTGACGCAAAACTTCTAAACAAAATACTAGCAACACGCATTCAAAACCACATCACGAAAATCATTCATCATGACCAAGTAGGGTTCATCCCAGGGATGCAAGGCTGGTTCAACATACGAAAAACAATTCATGTAATCCACCACATAAACAGAACTAAAGACAAAAATAAAAAATCACATGATCATTTCAATAGATGCTGAAAAAGCATTTGACAAAATCCAACACCCATTCATGATAAGAACTGCAGAGAATTGGAATAGAAGGACCCATACCTCAACCTCATAAGGTCAATATACAATAGGCCCACAGCCAACATCATACTGAATGGGGAAAAACTTTGAGAGTTCCCCTTCAAAACAGGAACAAGGCAAGGATGTCCGCTGTCACCATTCCTTTTCAATATAGTACTTGAAACTCTAGCCAGAGCAATAAGACAAGAGAAGGAAATAAAAGAAGTACGAATAGGAAAAGAGGAACTGAAACTATCTCTATTTGCAGATGACATGATATTATACTTAGAAGATTCAGCAAACTCAACCAAAAGGCTCATAGAACTGATCAACAAATTCAGCAGTGTCAGATACAAAATCAATCTTAAAAAATCAGAAGCTTTTCTGTATGCCAACCATAAATCAACTGAAAAAGAAATCCAGAAGACATTTCCACTCACGATATCCCCAAAACAATAAAATACTTGGGAATAAACCTAACCAAGGAGGTAAAAGACCTCTACAAGGAAAATTTTAAGACATTGAAAAAAGAAATTGAAGAAGATCTTAGAAGATGGAAAGATCTCCCATGCTCCTGGGTAGGCAGAATAAATATCATCAAAATGGCCATTCTTCCAAAAGTGATCTACAGATTCAAAGCAATACCCATTACATTACCAAAGTGATTCTTTACTGACATAGAAAAATCTGTCCTTAAATTCATTTGGAACAACAAAAAAGACCCAGAATAGCCAAAGTAGTTCTTAGCAACAAGAACCATGCAGGAGGCATCACAATACCTGATTTCAAGCTATACTAAAAAGCCATAGTAATAAAAATATCATGGTATTAGCACAAAAGCAGACACATAGACCAATGGAGCAGAATAGAAGACTCCAAAACAAATCCACACACCTACAGTCAATTGATTTTTGACAAAGGGGCTAAAAACATCCACTGGAAAAAAGAGAGCCTCTTCAACAAATGGTGCTGGCAAAACTGACTAACCATATGCAGAAAAATAGAAATAAACCCCACTTTCTCACCTAGTACAAGAGTCAATTCAAGATGGATCAAAGACTTAGAAATCAGACCAGAGACCTTGCAGCTACTTGAAGAGGGCATAGGTCCAACACTTCAACACATAGACACAGGAAAAGACTTCCTCAACAAGACCCCAAAGGCATGGGCAATCAAAATGAGGATCAATACATGGGATTGCATTAAACTGAAGAGCTTTTGTGCAGCAAAGGAAACAATCAAGAACCTCAACAGACAGCCGACAGAATGGGAGATTTTTTGCCAGTTATTCCTCTGATAGAGGACTAATATCTAGAATATACAAATAACTTAAAAAACACTTAAAAAACAAACAACCCAATCAATAAATGGGCAAGTGAACTAAATAGACACTTCACAGAAGAAGAAACACAAATGGCCAATAAATGTATGAAAAAATGTTCAACATCATTAGCAATCAGAGAGATGCAAATCAAAACTACCCTGAGATTTCACCCAACCCCAATTAGAATGGCAATCATTAAAAACACAAACAACAACAAATGCTGACAAGGATGTGGAGAAGCAGGAACTCTAATACACTGTTGGTAGGATTGCAAATTAGTGCAACCACTTTGGAAAACAGTGTGGAGGATCCTCAGAAGAATGGGATGAACCTACCATATGACCCAGCAATACCACTTCTAGGCATCTACCCAAAAGAACTGAAACCAAACTATCAGACTAATGCATGTGTATCTATGTTTATAGCTGCACAATTCACAATTGCCAAACTATGGAACCAGCCAAGATGCCTATCAACTGATGAATGGATAACAAAACTATGGGATATGTACACAATGGAATTTTATGCAGCCATAAAGAAAAACAAAATTACATCATTTTCAGGGAAATGGAGGGAACTGGAGAACATTATGCTAAGTGAGATTAGTCAGTCACAAAGAGTAAAAAGTCAGATGTTCTAACTAATATGTGGAAGCTAGGGAGAATGGGACTTAGAAGGGACTCCAGACAAAAGAGAGCACTTTATTTATTTATTTATTTATTTATTTATTTATTTATTTTTTGTGGTATTGGGGATTGAACCCAGGGGCGTTCTACCTCCATGCTACACCCCCGGCCCTATTTTTTATACTTTATTTTGAAACCGGGTCTCATGAAGTTGCGGAGGGCCTCACTGAGTAGAGAGAGAGAGAGAGAGAGAGAGAGAGAGAGAGAGAGCTGAGGCTGGCCGCGAACCCAGATCCTCCGGTCTCCGCCTCCCAAAGTACTGGGATTACAACGTGCGCCACCACGGTGGGCCCAGGAGAGCACTTTAGATGAGCAAGAAGGGGACCTAACTGAGGGAGATGGGAGGGGGGAAGAGGGAAA
>PVJS01065108.1:0-10067 GCA_004027185.1 Glis glis
CCGCGCTTCCGGACCGCGGGGGGCGGAGCCACGGCCAGCACCGCGCTTCCGGACCGCGGGGGGCGGAGCCACGGCCAGCACCGCGCTTCCGGACCGCGGGGGGCGGAGCCACGGCCAGCACCGCGCTTCCGGACCGCGGGGGGCGGAGCCACGGCCGGCGCCGCGCTTCCGGACCGCGGGGGGCGGAGCCACGGCCGGCGCCGCGGGAGAGCACCGGGCGTGGTGGCGCACACCTGTAATCCCGGTACTTGGGAGGCTGAGAGAGGAGGGTCGCGGGTTCTAAACCAGCTTCAGCAATTTAGCGAGACCCTGTTTCTAAATGAAAAATAAAATGTCCCTGGGTTCAATCCCCAGTACCACAAAAAGAAAAAAAGGGCTGGTGGTGTAGAGTAGAATGTTCTCAGAGGTAGAATATTCTTGGGTCCATTCCCAGTACCACCACAAACAAACAAAAACGACTAACATTTCAAGGGCGGCGAGGAGGGGGAGACAAACCAGGTGTTAATACACACTTGTAATCCCAGCTATTTGGGAGGCTGGGGTAGAAGAATTGCAGATTGGAGGCCAGTTTGCCAATTTAGTGAAACCCCGCCTGAACCCAGGGGCATTCTACACACCTTCAGTCCTATTTTGAAGCAGGGTTTCACTGAATTGCTAAGGGCCTCCCTAGATTGCTGAGTCTAGCTTCAATCCTGCAATCCTCCTGTCATGGCCTCCAAAGTACTGGGATTATAGGTGTGCGCCACCATGCCAGGATTCCAAAACTTTTTTTACAAAGGCCAGGGAGCCCGGCGTGGTGTCTCACACCTGTAATCCTAGTACTTGGAAGGCTGAGACAGGAGGATTGCAGGTTTGAAGCCAGCCTCAGCAATTTAGGGAGGCCCTTAGCAATTCAGTGAGACCCTGCTTCAAAAATAAAAAATAAAATAGGGCTGAGGGCCAGGTGTGGTGGCACACACCTGTAATCCCAGTACTTGGGAGGCCGAGACAGGAGGATGCTAGGTTCAAGGACAGCCTCAGCAATTTAGCGAAGCCCTCAGCAACTCAGTGAGACCCTGTTTCAGAATAAAAAATAAAAAGCTGGGTGTGGCGACACACCTTTGTAATCCCAGTACTTGGGAGGCTAAAACAGGAGGATGGCAGGTTTTGCAATTTAGTAAGACCCTCTGCAATTTAGTGAAACACTGTTTCAAAATAAAAGAATAAAATAGGACTGGGGGTGTAACTCAGAGGTGGAATGCCCCTGGGTTCCATCCTCGGTACACAAAAAATAAAATAGGGCTGGGGGTATAGCTCAGAGATAGAATGCCCCTGGGTTTAATTCCCAATATTGGGGGAGTACACAAGGCTGGCGGGGGGGATGTAGCTCAGCGGTGGAATGCCCTGGGTTCAACTCCCAGTAATACATACAAAAATAAGCCGGGCGTGGTGGCGCACGCTTGTAATCCCAGTACTTTGGGAGGCAGAGACCAGAGGATCCGGGTTCGCGGCCATCCTCAGCTCTCGCTCTGTCTCTCTCTCTCTCTCTCTTTCTCTCTCTCTCTCCTTAGTGAGGCCCTCCGCAACCTCGTGAGACCCGGTTTCAAAATAAAGCATAAAAAATAGGGCCGGGGGCGTAGCGCGGAGGTAGAACGCCTCTGCGTTCAATCTCCGGTACCGCAAAAAATAAATAAATAAATAAATAAATAAATAAATAAGCCAGGCGTGGTGGCGCAGGCTTGTAATCCCAGTACTTGGGAGGCTGAGACTGGAGGATCGCAGGTTCAAAGCCAGCCTCAGCAACTTAGTGAGGCTCTCAGCAACTGAGACCCTGTTTCCAAATAAGAAAAAAAAATCGGGCTGGGGGTATAGCTTGGAGGTAGAATGCCTCTGGTTTCAATCCCCAGTACCAAAAAATAAATAAAAATAAAAATAAAAAAGGATAAAGTAGTGCTGGGGCTGTACCTCAGAGGAAAATGCCCCTGGGTTCAATCCCCAGCACCACACACACAAAAAAATAAATAAATAAAAATAAAAACAAAATGGCCTGGAGACTTAGCTCAATGGTATAACACTTGTCTAGTATATATGAGGTTCTGGGTTTAATCCCCAGTACCAGAAAAATTTTTTTTCTATCATGTTCTTTTCTTTTCCCTAAGAATCATTGACATCCAAGAATCCTCCTGGTGCTACTAAAACTTTTCTGTCACACAGGAAAAGCACTGTCCATCATAACTTTCTGCAATGATAGCAATGTTGTGTGTGTATGTGTGTGTATATATATATTTTTTTCTTTTTTTGCGGCACCCAGGGGCTATCTACTTCCGAGCTACATCCGTAGCCCTATTTTTTGTTTTGTGGTACCAGGCATTGAACTCAGGGGCACTCTACCTCCGAGCTACACCCCCAGCCCTATTTTTTATCCTTTTTTGGGGGGGTACTGGGGATTGAACCCAGGGGCATTCTACTTCCAAGCTACACCCCCAGCCCTATTTTTTTTACTCTTTATTTTGAGACAGGGTCTCACTAAGTTGCCAAGGGCCTCACTAAGTAGCTGAGGTTGGCCGGGAACCTAGATCCTCTGGTCTCAGCCTCCCAAGTAGTGGGAGTACAAGCGTGCGCACCACGCCTGGCTCTATTTTTTATTCTTTATTTTGAAACAGGGTCTCACTAAGTTGCAGAGGGCCTCACTAAGTAGCTGAGGCTGACCGTGAACCTGCGATCCTCCTGTCTCAGCCTCCTAAGTACTGGGATTACAAGCATGCACCACCATGCCCGGCTCCTAGCCCTATTTTTTATTCTTTATTTTGAAACAGGGTTTCAGTAAGTTACGGAGGGCCTCACTAAGTAGCTGAGGTTGGCTGTGAACCCGCGATCCTCCTGTCTCAGCCTCCCAAGTACAGGTAATACAAGCGTGTGCCACCACACCCAGCTTGAAATGTTCTATATTTACATGGCCCAAAACCATAGGCAGGAGCCATATGTGATTATCAAGTACTTGAAATGTGATTTCTATCACTGGAAAAGTTTATTTTAAATTTAATTTGTTAAATTATTTAGCCGGGCGTGGTGGCGCACGCTTGTAATCCCAGTACTTTGGGAGGCGGAGACCGGAGGATCCGGGTTCGCGGCCAGCCTCAACTCGCGTGCGGCGCACGCGCTTTCTCTCTCCGCCCCTCCCTGTCTCCCTGTCTCTCTACTTAGTGAGGCCCTCTGCAACTTCGTGAGACCCGGTTTCAAAATAGAGTATAAACAAATAGGGCTGGGGGCGTAGCGCGGAGGTAGAAGGCCCCTGCGTTCAATCCCCGGTACCACAAAAAAAGATTATTTAATCCCCAGTACCGCAAAAAATAATAATTTGTGTATGTGGTACTGGGGATTGAACCCAGGGGCATTCTACCTCCAAGCCACACACCCAGCCCAATTTTATTTTTTGTTTTGAAACAGGGTCTCACTAGGTTGTTGAGAGTCTCATTATGTTGCTGTCTGACTTTTTTTGTGTGTGGTACCGGGGATTGAACCCAGGGGCATTCAACCTCCGAGCAACACCCCCAGCCCTATTTTTTATTCTTTTTTTTTGCGGTACTGGGGATTGAACCCAGGGGCGTTCTACCTCCACGCTACGCCCCCGGCCCTATTTTTTTATACTTTATTTTGAAACCGGGTCTCACGAAGTTGCGGAGGGCCTCACTAGGTAGAGAGAGAGAGAGACAGGGAGAGAGAGAGAGCGTGAGTGAGCAAGCGAGCTGAGGCTGGCCGGGAACCTGGATCCTCTGGTCTCCGCCTCCCAAAGTACTGGGATTACAAGCGTGTGCCACCACGCCTGGCTATTCTTTATTTTGAAACAGGGTCTAAGTTGCAGAGGGCCTCACTAAATAGCAGAGGCTGGCCACAAACCTGTGATCCTCCTGTCTCAGCCTTCCAAGTAATGGGATTACAAACATGTGCCACCACACCCGGCTCTGAGTCTGACTTTGAACCTGCAATCTTCCTCTTACTCTTCCAAGTACTAGGATTACCACGATTAGCTCCTCCAGCCACTTTTTATTTTGAAACAGGGTCTTGCTAGATTGCTGAGGCTGTCTGTTGGGGGCCATCTTAGCCCACGCAATGAGATCGCCATTTCGGACTGGTTTAACCATGTGCACAGTACATGCTAAGTAGAAATTGTCTGCATGCAGACAAGCTTCCTTGGACAGGATGGGACTGAAAGCTGGACATTGATGACCTCCTGTTCTCCCTGAAACGTTCACGTTGCCACTCCCTGGTCTTAATTTGTGATCTTCTTCCCGTTTGCTTTGTTTGAACCTCTATATAAAAAAGGCCTTGACTATATAAGGCAGGAGAATTTGTCATCTTGGATCTCCTCTCCGACCCCCCCCAACTATTAAATTCTCTCCAAATTATTATATCAGACTTCGTGTCAGTATACTGCGAGAAGACTATTGATCAGGAAACTACCTGGTGCAATGACTTTCTGGGGCAGGAACCATGGAACAATCTTCAGGAAGCTGTCTGGTGCAGCGATCTTCCATGGCAAAAACCATGGAATAGTTATTAGGGAGCTGCCTAAAGCCGCAACCATCCATGCCGGGAATACAGAGCAAGCAGCGTCTGCCAGAGCACCCCAATAGCTGTCCTCAAATCTGCAATCCTGTCTCAGCCTCCCAAGTACTGGGATTACAGGTGTGCACCACCACACCTGGCTCTTTTTGATGAATTTGAAGAGCCCTTGGAACAGTCATTGGTAGGTGGCTGGCTGGCAAGCAGACATCAACACCTTAGGACATGTTGACCTCCTTTAAGCTGTAGCCCTGCCGGGCGTGGTGGCGCACCCTTGTAATCCCAATACTTTGGGAGGCGGAGACTGGAGGATCCGGGTTCGCGGCCAGCCTCAGCTCTCTCTCTCTCTCTCTCTCTCTCTCTCTACCTAGTGAGGCCCTCCGCAACTTCGTGAGACCCGGTTTCAAAATAAAGTATAAAATAAAATAGGGGCGTAGCGCAGAGGTAGAACGCCCCTGGGTTCAATCCCCGGTACCACAAAAACAAAAAACAAAAAACAAAAAAACCCACAAAACTAATAAGCTGTAGCCCTGACACCAGGTTCATAGTCATGGATTTATTTTGCTCTTCCCAACAGAGCCTGGTACATTGCAGGTATTCCCCGTTTCAAAATAAAGAATGAAAAAATAGGGCTGGGGTGTAGCTTGGAGGTAGAATGCCCCTGAGTTCAATCCCCAGTTCCGCAAATAAATAAATAAACAGGGCACGTAGCCAGGCACAGTGGTCCAAACCTAAGTAATCCCAGAACTTGGGAGGCTGAGACAGGCGGATTGCAGATTTGAGGACAGCCTCAGCATCTTAGTGAGACCGTTTCAAAATAAAAAATAAGCTCGGTGTGATGGCACACACTTGTAATTCCAATAACTTGGGAGGTTGAGACAGGAGGATCCAGGTTCGTGGCCAGCTTCAGCTACTTAGGCCCTCCGCAACTTTAGTGAGACCCTGTTTCAAAATAAAAATAAAAATAGAGCTGGGGGTGTAGCTCGGAGGTAAAATGCCCCTGGGTTCAATCCCCAGAACTGCAAATAAAAAAAAAATCTGAGCTAAACCTCAGAGGTAGAACACCTCTGGTTTCAATCCCAAAAAAGAGTGTAAACGATATGGTGGCACATGCCTGTAATTCCAGTACTTGGGAGACTAAGACAGGAGGATCACAAGTTTGAGGCCAGCCTCAGCAACTTAGCGAGGCCCTCAACAACCTAGCAAGTCCATTTCACAACAAAAAACGAATGGGGCTGGGGGTATAACTCAGAGGTAGATGCCCCTGGATTCAATTCCCAGTGCCACAAAATAAGCACCCCCCCAAAAAAAAAACAGGGAGTATATAGAAAACAAGTGGCAGGTTTTATAAAACTCTATATTTATTCAAAGTGTTAAAAGATTTCACTCTCCCCTCCAAAATATTTTATAATTAAAAAAAATCAATACTATTTCACAGCCACTATACACGGTACTGCTTCCTTTCCTTGGACCAGCCATTGCCCATCCAGCTCCTTCCCTTCCCTTCCTTCTCAGTACTGCTGTTTGTTTAGAACACCTCCATCCTTTCTCCCCCATCCTCTACCCTGCCAGCCCCGCCCCGCCCTGCCCACAAGGCTTTCAGGTCTTTGGCTGCAGGTGAGGCGGAATGGATGGGGATACACAGGCAATGCCTAAGGAGTCTGCATGTGCTTTGTGCTTCTGGGATAACAGTTAGTTGGCTTTTTTCATCAAGTGCATCTCTGCCTTTTGCCCAGGGACACCTGTTCAGAGCCAAATATTTGGCTTGGGCTTGCCCATGGCCCTGTAGCCCTACCCTTTCTCCAAATTCCCCCAGGCATGGGTCCATGACAACTGGGTCTGATGACTGCACCATCTGTTTGCCTGTGGATCATTAGGAACAGGAAGAGTGACAGGTGACTAGAGTGGGGCTTGACAGAGCCCCAAATTCTCAAAATGCAGGCATCAAACCCCCAGGGGAAGTTGTTTTTTTTTTTTTTGTAGGCAAAGCCAGAGCGAGCCAGGACCATCAGGGGTAGGGAAGTGGAAGGAAAGCTGTAACCACACAGGTCTGGGATGAGCAATGTTCCTTCTGACAACCCCTCTCCCCCCTTCATCCTGCAGGTCCCAGGATGATTCCAGAAAGGAGGAAGAAAAAGAGAAAAAGGATTCTGCTCTGCTGATGGGGAAAAGGCAGGCGATGACAGAGTGCTCAGGGCTGGGGAGAGGCCTGCTGGGATCTGTAGCTGTCTCTGCTTCCCTGTTCCATGAGGGAGGGTGGGGGGCCGGGAGTCAGGCCCTCAGAGGCTTCATCAGCTCTGTTCCTTGTCCTTCACTAATAAGACTGTGTGCTGGCCCCCACTGGACACGGATAAGACCACACGGTTTTCCAGCTGTTTGCCGGTCATCTCCACGGGGCTCCAGACGTCCTCATCCTGCCCTGTGCCCAGCTGGTAGTTGGTGCCCATGCCCCAGGCAAAAACACGACCTGCAGGGGAGAGAGACGGAGGCGGCTGTCTCCAGGATCCCCAGCCCCACCTTTCCGTACATGAGGACATGGGGGTGAATTCTGGCCTTTGCCAACAGCAGCCTGGCAAGATGGGAGAAGCCAGGGAAATTGCCAGACTTCTTTCTGCTCCTCAGTGTGGCATTCAAGGCCCTAATGACTGGCCACTTCCTAAACCCCTGCTTGAACCCCCTCCATTCTCTGGACAATCGTCCTTGAGGCAGCTCTGGAGGCTCTCTGCTGGGGGATGCCTTCCTGTACTTTGCATGAAGAACTGAGCTTTTGGGGGGCAGTGCAAGCCCCACTTCCTCAGAGGTCTTCCCAGACCGTCTTGGATCAAGCACCTTTTTCTTTTTTTTGTGGTTCTTTTTTTTTTGTGGCATTGGGGATCAAACCCAGGTACATTCTACCTCTGAGCTACACCCCTGGCCCCCCCTTTTTTTGGTGATACTGGGGATTGGAACTCACGGGCATTCTACCTCTTTTCTATACCCCCAGCCCTATTTTATTTTTATTTTGAAACAGTTGCTGAGGGCCTTGCTAAATTGCTGAGGCTGGCTTCGAACTTGTGATCCTCCTGTTTCAGCCTCCCAAGTACTATTGTTTATTTTGAATCAGGACCTCACTAAGTTAGTGTGCACTGCAATCCTTCTGTCTCAGTCTCAAGTACTGGGGCCCCAGGGGTACACCGCCACACCTGGCTTGCCATCCCAACTTCTACCAGCTCTCCATGGCTGTGCCCCTCGCCCACTCAGCCTCTGGGAAGTGCTCGTTCACATTCTCCTCTGCTGTGCTGGCCAGGACCCTGACTAAGCTTTCTTCTTCCTATACATTAGAGCACCTGGGAAGTTGGTACAAAAAAGGGTCACCTTGGTAGAGAGGCCTGCAGCTCCCACTGCCTCCCTCAGCTTCAGTCATCTCTCCCCTTTGCTGTTTTTTCCCACAGCAGAACAAATCACCTCTGGCTGGGCACAGTGGTATGCACCCTCAGTCCCGGGGATCACTGGGGCCCAAGACCAGCTTGGGAAACAGTGGGACCCAATTTCAAAAGAAAAAAAAAGCCAGGCGTGGTGGCGCACGCTTGTAATCCCAGTACTTGGGAGCCTGAGCCCGGAGGATCTGGGTTCGCGGCCAGCCTCAGCTACTTAGTAAGGCCCTCTGCCACTTAGTGAGACCCTGTTTTCAAAATAAAAAAAACATAGGGCTGGGGGTGTAGCTCGGAGGTAGAACGCCCCTGGGTTCAATCTCCAGTACCACAAAAAAAAAAAAAGAACAAATCACCTCTACTAAATAATTTGGGTACTCATTTCTGTTCATCAAAGCCAGAGCTTCTGAGTAGGAACAAAGCAGCGTCGTGGCCAACATGGCTCTCCGCACCTCAGCTCCATCGGATGGAGGACGTTGCAGCTGCTAGGAATTTGGTAACAATCACAACCCGCAGGCCCCACGGGCACCGCACTCACCATCCTTGGTCACAGCATACCCCACGGAGGCCCCGCAGGCCACCGAGGAGACGGTGGGCAGCCTGGAGATGAGGGTGGGTGTGCTCTTCTCCTCGGCGCCCTCCCCGAGGCCCAGCCGCCCGTACTCGGCCCGGCCCAGGCTATATGCTTTTCCTGTGGGAGGAGTGAGAGAGACGAGCAATAGCAGAGGGTGTGCCCCAGGCAAAGTGGGCAGCAGGCCAGGTGCCTCCCCATGTGTTGGGAGCCTGTCACCCTCCCAGAGAGGTCAGAAGGTCTGCAGAATCTTTTCCCCATTTCAGGGGATGCCGAGGAGAACCACTGTGTAGGTCCCCAATGAACTCACACTTCGTAGCACCAGGACTCTGGGGGACAGGGGTGACCCTCATGGACCATGTCTGGCCCAACCCATGAACAGGCCCAGGTCCCAAGGACCACGGTCCCAGGGGTCTGGCCAGGCCTGCTCTGCCTCCCACACAGAGGACTTGGAGGTCCTACCTTCCGAATCCATGCAGACTGTGTGGTGCTGGCCACCAGAGAAGCCCACCCAGGACTTGGTGGAGTTCTTGAAGGATGTCAGGTTCTGGGGTACGAAGCAAGATTCTGTGCCTGGTGTTCCTGCCATCAGGGGTGAGGGTGTTCTAGGAGCTGCCCTTCTCAATCCCTTCCCATGGCGGGCCACCCTCACCAGGACATGGATATTCTGTCCTTATAGATGACACAACAGCGAGGGCTTAGGTGATTCCACAAAGGGAGCCCTGTGCGTGAGTGGTGGGGCCAGGATCACTGGGTCACGCTGGGCTGAGACTCACCGAGCTGATGGTAATTGGAAAGGCCAAAGCCATATATGTGGCCCTCACGGGAAATGGCAAAGGTGAAATAGGCACCACAGAAGGCGTCCTGGAACCTCACGTGGCCCCGGCTCCCCCTGGACTTCAGCATCACACACTTGGGGACCAAGAGTCGCTCTGTAGGCAGAGAAGAAGCTAGGGTCAGTGACACCCATGAACACATGGCCTTTCTTCTCTCTGACTCTGGGTCTGTTTCTCTTCCATTACAAAAGCCCTTGTGGGGGGCTAATCAGGGACTCCTCTCCTTATTTTACAGAAGAGGAAACGGGGGCCACGATAGTAAAGTGCCATTCTCAGATTCCCAAGGTCATTAGAGGCAATGCTTACATGGAACACGTAATACCAGACTTTCTAATTAAGTAATTTATCTTCATAGAAACTTGATGAAGTAGGGTCAGAAATAGGTAGGTTTAAGCCGGGCGTGGTGGCACACGCTTGTAATCCCAGTACTTTGGGAGGCGGAGACCGGAGGATCCGGGTTTGCGGCCAGCCTCAGCTCAAGCATGCGCACACGTGCGCACGCGCTCTCTCTCTCTCTCTCTCCCTGTCTCTCTCTCTCTGTCTCTCTCTCTACTTAGTGAGGCCCTCCGCAACTTCGTGAGACCCGGTCTCAAAATAAAGTATAAAAAATAGGGCCGGGGGCGTAGCGCGGAGGTAGAACGCCCCTGCGTTCAATCCCCGGTACTGCAAAAAAAAAAAAAAAAAAAAAAAAAAAAAAAAAAAAAGAAA
>PVJS01065109.1:0-10068 GCA_004027185.1 Glis glis
AAAAAAAAAAAAGGAAGGAAGGAAGGAAGGAAGGAAGGAAGGAAGGAAGGAAGGAAGGAAAGAAAAGAAAGAAAGAATAAAAAATAGAAATAATTTTTTTGTGGTACTGGGGATTAAGCCGAGGGGCATTCTACCTCTGAGCTACACCCCTAGCCCTATTTTATTTCTTATTTGGAAACAGAGTCTCACTGGGCTACTGAGAGCCTCCCTAAGTTGCCAAGGCTGGCTTTGAACCTGCGATCCTCCTGTCTCAGCCTCCCAAGTACTGGGATTACGAGCATGCGCCACCACGCTCAGCTAAAATTCACTTTAATTTTACTTTTACTGGTGCATTATAGTCTCACATCATAATGTAAATCATTGTGATAGTGACATACAGGCACACAGCACTTGGCGGACTTTCCCCCAGCTCACTCCCCATTCCCACCCCCTTTCCCCATAAAGGGTATTGAGATTGACTTTGGTATTCTCATGTATATACATAATGTCTATGGAAGTAATTCCTTCATTGATCCTCTCTCTCCCAACCCGCCCCCAGACCACTTCCCTGGCTCCACTGAGGTTTCTCCTCCACTATCTGGAGTCCCTCTGGTATCCCGATTACTCCCTAGCTTCCACATATTAGAGAAAACATATGACCCTTCACTTTCTGTGACTGGCTAATCTCACTTAACATAATGTTCTCCAGGTCCATCCATTTTTCTGAAAATGACTTTATTTTGTTCTTCTTTATTGCTGAGTAGAATTACATTGTGTGTATATCCCATAATTTTGTAATCCATTCATCTGTTGATGGACACCTAGGTTGGTTCCATAATTAGGCTATTGTGAATTGTGCTGCTATGAACATGGATATGCATATATGACTGTAATTCCCTGATTTCAGTCCCTTTGGAAAGATACCCAGGAGTGGTATAGCTTGACAATTTTAGCTTTTTTTTTTCTTTTTTTGCAGTACTGGGGATTGAACCCAGGGGCATTCTACCTCTGAGCTACACCCCCAGGCCTATTTTTTATTCATTATTTTGAAACAGGGTCTCACTAAGTTGCTGAGGCTGGCTTTGAACCTGTGATACTCCTGTCTCAGTCTCCCAAGTACTGGGATTGCAAGTGTGCGCCACCATGCCCGGCTTAATTTTAGCATTTTATTAGTTTATTTTTTGGTGCTGGGTATTGAACCCAGGACCTCCCGTATGCTAATCACTCAGTCCTCAAATCCTAGCACTTTAAAACCATGGGTTTTTTCCCTTAATCATTTTCCCCCAGTGCATATGCTAGATTCTTTCAAGAACTCTTGGGATACTTCTGCAGATAAATTGGATTGGAGGAATATGTGGGGTTTTTTGTTTGTTCATTCTTTTGTTTTGTGGTACTGGGGACGATCCCTAAGTGCCTTCTACCTCCGAGCCACACCTCAGCCCTATTGTATTTTTCATTTTGAAACAGAATTTCATTGAGTTGCTGAGGCTGCCCTTGAACCTGGGATCCTCCTGTTTCCACCTCCCAAGTACTGGGATTACAATTGTGCACCACCACACCTGGCAAGAATATGTTTTTAAATTGTTTTCTGTATTCACTGAGGACTTGCTTTCTCCCTTCCACCCTCAGAAGAGAGTTTATTCATTCAATCAACAATATTTGTTAAGTACTTTCTATGTGTCAGGCTCTATTCTAGACAATGGAAATATAGTATTAAACAAATACTGAAAATGGAGGAAGATGAAAAATAATGAACAACAAAACACAAAATTGTAACATGTAGCTAGAATACTAAAAAGAAAGCAAATAGGATAATGCCAAAGAGTAACTGGAAGGGGCTTACTTTAGACAGGGAGTTCAGGAAAGAGTTCTCTGAGGAGGTGATGGTAGAGATAAGACTTAAAGAATGAGAATGAGCCAAGTATGCAAAGAAAGAGTGTCTAAACAGAGAAAACAGCAAGTATCGAGGTCTTGAGGCAGGAGAGGGTGTGGCATGTTTGGGGAACAGAAGAAGATGGTGTGGCTATACACAGTGAACAAGGAGGAGCACATGAAATGTGTTGGAGCCGGGCGTGGTGGTGGACGCTTGTAATCCCAGTACTTGGGAGGCTGAGACTGGAAGATCTGGGTTCGCAGCCAGCCTCAGCTACTTAGTGAGGCCTCCGCAACTCAGTGAGACTCTGTTTCAAAATAAAGACTAAAAAATAGGGCTGGGGGTGTAGCTCGGAGGTAGAATGCCCCTGGGTTCAATCCCCAATCACACACACACACACAAAGAAAAATGTGTTGGGAAAAACGTAGAGGCCAGATCACACAGGCCCTTGTTGGCTGCGGTAAAGGGTTTGGATCTTAGCAATCAGAGGCTCAGAGTTTTAAGCAGGGTTGTAACATACTCTAATTTTTTCCTTTTTATTTTTAAATGAAGATATAATTTATAGATAGGGAAATGTAGATGTAGACTATATGGGTACAGTGTGATGAGTTTTAACAATTGCACTGCCAGGCCAGTTTCCAGAGTGGTCAAGACGTGTTTGCTTGGTTGGTTAGTTTTGTTTTTTGAAAAGAGTCTCACTATGTTGCCCAGGCTGGCTTACAACTCCTGGGCTCAAGTGATCCTCCTGCCTCAGTCTCCCAAGTAGCTGGAACTCCAGGCTCCCACCACAGCACCTGGCTACAAAGCATTTTTATTCTCCTACCAGCAGCATATAAGAGTTCTCTTTATTCCCTGTCCTCATCAGCATTTGGTAATGAGAGATTTTTTATTTTTTGCTTTTTGTTTGTTTGTTTGTTTGTTTGTTTTGGATACTGGGAAGTGAACCCAGAGTCATTTTACCTCCTAGCTATACCCCCTGCCCTTTTTATATTTTATTTTCAAAACAGGGCTCTCACTAAGTTGCTGAGGCTGTCCTCGAACGTGCAATCCTCCTGTTTCATCCTCCCAAGTACTGGAATTACAGGTGTGTGCCACCACACCTAGCTTATTTTTTTGTACGTGCCTGTGTGTGTATGTGTGTTTTAGGTATTCTAGTGGAAGTAAAATGACATTCATTTGGTCTAATATGTGTTTTTTGATGCATAATAATTCTCAGTCTTCTTACGTTCGTTGACCATTTGTATCTCTTCCTTTATGAAGTGCCTGTCCCAAGTTTTAGTCCACTTTAGAAAAGGCCTTGTTTGTCTTTCTCTTATTGAATGGAGTTGTTTGTAAACATGTTTTTGTCAGATACATGTGTTGGACAATGCGCAAGAAACAGAAATTCCAAGACCACCATCTCAGTTAAGGCGAGGCTTTAATACCGCGGGGCTACCGGCTAGAACGGCAGCCCCCTGTGTAGCTTACAGCTCTCTTTTTATAGAACAAGCTGGGGGTACAGAAACAGATTTTTGCAGTTTGGGTTCAAATCAGCCAACCACAGAAAGTTTTCCCTTATTTAGAAGTAAAGTGATTAGTTTAGGGTAGGGGGTTAAACACAGAGGTGGGGGTCGGTTGTTAGGGCTCTGTCCAGAGCGGAGGTAAGGGTAGGAACTGATTTATTGGGTATTGTCCTTAGGGGAATAAAGGCAGGAACTGGTTTATCACTAAAGGCAGGAACTGGTTTTTCCATCCTTAGGGAACTAGTCTTGTCCTTGGGGCAGTAAAGGCAGAGAATTTAATGTTTAGGGTAGAAAACGAGGCTAAAAAATTAATTTTTCGGGCACATTATCAAACATGTATTGTGACTATTTTCTCCTAGGTTAATGTTTGGTTATTTATTTTACTAACAGTGCCTTTTGAAGACCAGAACTACACAAACAAACAAACAAAACACAAGCATTTGGAAATAATTTCAAGTTAATGGAAAAATATATCTGCAATTCTTGGTGAATTGACCCTTTTATCATTCTGCAGTACCTCTATTTATCTCTGTTAATTTTCTCTGTTCTGAAATCTTTGTTCAAATTAATATAACTACTGAATTTTCTTTTTTTTTTTAACTCAATGGCATTCTACCTCTGAGCTACACCCCCAGCCTAATTTTATTTTTATTTTGAAACAGGGTCTCACTAGGTTGCTGAGTCTCACTACCTGCTGAGGCTGTCCTCGAACCTGGGATCCTCCTGTCTCAGCCTCCCAAATACTGGGATTACAGGCTTGCACTACCACAACTCACACTGAATTTTGTGTGTGTGTGTGTTTGTGGTATTGGGGATTGAACCCAGGGGCATCCTATCTCTGAGCTACACCCCCAGCCCTATTTTTTATTCTTTATTTTGAAACAGGGTCTCACTAAGTTGTGGAGGGCCTCACTAAGTAGCTGAGGCTGGCCAAAACCTGTGATCCTCCTGTCTCAGCCTCCCAAGTACTGGGATTACAAGTGTGCACCACCATGCCCAGCTGAATTTTCTTTTGATTAATGATTTTGTATCATATCTTTTCCTATCATTTTACTTTTTTTTTTTTTTGCGGTACCCGGGATTGAACGCAGGGGCGTTCTACTTCCGTGCTACACCCCCGGCCCTATTTTTTTATACTTTATTTTGAAACCAGGTCTCACGAAGTTGCGGAGGGTCTCACTAAGGAGAGAGAGAGAGAGAGAGAGAGAGAGAGAGAGAGAGAAAGCTGAGGCTGGCCGCGAACCCGGATCCTCCGGTCTCCGCCTCCCAAAGTACTGGGATTACAAGCGTGCGCCACTACGCCTGGCATCCTATCATTTTACTTTTAATCTTGACATATCATTAAACTTAAAATGAGTTTCTCTGTAGACTGTATATAGTTGAGACATTTTCGAGATCCATCCTTAGCCTAAGGCTGGGTCACAAAGAATAGGAGGTAAACAGAGGCACTAGCTATAGTCAGTGCAGCTGTGTGTAATCTCTAAGAGCAAGGCATAAGGCCCTTGCTATCTTTATGGTTTTATTTATTTATTTATTTATTTATTTTGCGGCACTGGGGATTGAACCCAGGGGCATTCTACCTTCGAGCTACACCCCCCAGCCCTATTTTTTATTCTTTATTTTGAAACAGGGTCTCACTAAGTTGCAGAAGGCCTCACTGAGTAGCTGAGGCTGGCTGTGAACCTGTGATCCTCCTGTCTCAGCCTCCCAAGTACTGGGATTACAAGCATGCGCCACCACGCCCGGCTCTTTATGGTGTTAAAATGTGCCAGGCAGAGTCACTGTGATCTCAGGGCTTTTAGTTGTTTCTATATATTTGTAGGGCTAAAGGCTCTAATTGTCTCTACAGTGCTCCTAAGTCTCTGTGTATTTCTAAGGCTGGAGACTTCAACTGTCTTTACATTCTTACTATGGGTTAATCAATAGGACAACGGGCAGAGAGAGGAGGGGGAGCTCTGAAGTAACAGGCAAAGCTGCCGCCTCCCCCTGCCTGAATGACTGCCTTTTACATTTTAGTGGAAATTAATACCGGAGCAATTTTTCAATACTGGCACACTTTCCTTTTTAAATTATTTTTTTTTTTAGTTTTCTGTTTTATGGATCTTTTTACTACATAGTCTTGTATAGTTTCTTTCTTTCTTTCTTTCTTTCTTTCTTTCTTTCTTTCTTTCTTTCTTTGTGGCACTGGGGATTGAACCCAGGGGCATTCTACCTCTGAGCTACACCCCCAGCCCTATTTTTATTTTTATTTTGAAACAGGGTCTCACTAGGTTGATGAGAGTCTCACTACTTGCTGAGACTCTCCTGGAACCTGCAATCCTCCTGTCTCAGCCTCCTAAGTACTGGGATTACAAGCATGTGCCACCACACCCGGCTAGTTTCTTTTTTTAATGGCTGCTAAACAGATTACATTTTACATGCTCGAAATTTCAGTTTCCTTTCATTTAGTGTTTTACTAATTCAAGCAGAATGTAGAAACCAGCACTGTATTAGTCCCTTCACCTCTCCCCTTCATGATGTAGCTGTTTCATATTACACCTACACACATAGAAAACCCCAGAAGACAATATTATGATTTTTGCTTTTACCGTGAAACATTTTAGAGAACTCAAAGAAGGCCGGACGTGGTGGCATGCGCCTGTAATCCCAGTATTTGGGAGGCTGAGACAGGAGGATCGCAGGTTCGAGGACAGCCTCATCAAGTAGTGAGACTCTCATCAACCTAGCATGATCCTGTTTCCAAATAAGAAATAAAATTGGGCTGTGGGTGTAGCTTGGAGGTAGAATGCCTCTGGGTTCAATCCCTGGTACAAAAAAAGAAAAAACCTCAAAGATGAATATTCTTTTATATTTACCCAGATATTTCCATTGTTCCTCTTTTGCTCCGGATACTTCCCATTTCTTTCTGGTATCATTTTTCTTCTCCCTGAAGAACTTTCTTTAGTAATTCTTTTAGAGCAGGCCTACTGATAATATATTCTCTTAGTTTCTCTTCATTTGACAGTATGTTTATTTCATACTCATTTATCATTATTTTAATAACTGAATGTAGAATTCTGTGTTTACATTTTTTAACATGTTAACAATGTCATTTCACTTCTTTTTGGTCTCCAAAGTTTTTGATGAGAAATCTACAGCCATCAAATCATTGTTTTCCTATAAGTAATATGTCGTTTTTACTCTGCCTACTTTCAGTAATTGTTCATTGTGTTAGTTTTCAGCAGCCTGATTATGAAGTGCTGTATCATGGATTGCTTTTGGTGTATTTTGTTTGGGCTTTGCTGAGCTTCTCGGACTCATAGGCTTGTCTTTCATCAGATTTGTGAAGTTCACAGCTATTATTTCTTCAAACAAGTTTTCTATTCTTGTACTTTTTCTTTTCCTTCTGAAACTCAAATGACATAAGAGACCTTTTGATATTGTACCCTGATGTTCTACTCATTTAAAAAATAATTTCCTCTCTGTCATTCAGATTGGATAATTTATTTTTATTTACTTTTAGCTGATACATATATATTAATGGAATAGCATGTAATGTTTTAACACATGTATACATTGTATAATGCTTAAATCAGGTTAAACCTATCTATCTCCTTTAACATCTGTCATTTCTTTATGGTAAACACTTCAGATTGAATAATTTCTATTGCTCTGTCTTCAAATTCACAGACTCTTGCATCTGTTATCTCCTATTGAACCCACTAGGGAGTTTTACATTTTGATTATTATATTTTTATTCCTAATATTCATAATTTATCCTTTTTCTTAAAAACTCTAGCTAGAGAGTAACAACTTTATTAAATTTTTCAGACAGCTTTTTATTTTACTGATACCTCAAGTTTTTTCCATATTCTATTTCACTTATTTCCATTTCTACATTTATAATGTTCTTCCTTTTCCTTACTCTGGGTTTAATTTGTGCTCACTCTGTCTCTGTGTCCTTCTTCACCTAACTTCTTTTTTTTTTTTTTTTGCGGTACCGGGATTGAACCCAGGGGTGTTCTACCTCTGCGCTACACCCCCGGCCCTATTTTTTATACTTTATTTTGAAACCGGGTCTCACGAAGTTGCAGAGGGCCTCACTAAGTAGAGAGAGAGAGAGAGCTGAGGCTGGCCACGAACCTGGATTTTAAATTTCTCTTCTAGTTTATGCATTTGGAAGTATCGGTTTCTCTATGAACACTACTATAAATGCGACTCACAAATGTCGATATGCAGTTTTAATTATTATTTACTTCAAAATATTTTTAAATTTCTTTTGTGATTTCTTTTTGGACCCATGAATATGTAAGAGACATGTATTCCTATTTTCAAAATATTTGGAGATTTTTCCACATAACTTTTCATTAGTGGTTCTTAATTTAATTCTATTGTGGCTATATAATAGGTAACATACCGTACTCTGCATTATTTCAATCTTTTAAAATGTATTAAGATCTTTTTATGGTCTAGCATATGGTCTAGATTAATGAATATTCCAGATGTACTTGAAAAGAATGCATATTTTTCCATTTGGGGTGGAGAGTCCAATAAATGGCAGTTAGGACCATTTGGTTTACATTGTGTTATTCAAACTTCTTTACTGATTTTGTGACTACTCTTTCTATCAATTACCAAGAGAAAGGTGCTGAGATCTCCAAGTGTAATTGTATATTTGTCTATTTTTTCCTTTCATCTTCCAGTTTTTATTTCATATATTTTGAAACTTTATTATATGCATATACATTTAGAACTGTTATGCCTTTTTGATGAACAGGTGTGTGTGTGTGTGTGTGTGTGTGTGTGTGTGTGTGTTGCTAGGTTTGAGCCCAGGGGCATTCTACCTCCAAGCTACATCCCAGCCCTATTTCTTTTTTATTTGGGAACAGGGTCTCAATTGCTGAGAGCCTCGCTAAATTGCTGAGGCTGGCTTTGAACCTGTAATCCTCCTGTTCCCGCTTCTCAACTAGTGGGATTATAGGCGTGTGCCACCATGCCCGGCTGAACAGATCTTTTTATTGTTAAGAAATATCCCTCTTTGTAACCCCTGGGTTCAATCTCCAGTACTGCAAAAAAAAATTTATATATATATATATATGTATATTCCTTTTTACCTGTAGTGATGCTCCTGTCTCCTGATGTCTACTTGGTCAGATGTTAGTAGAGCTACTTCAGCTTTCTTATGGTTACTGTGAATTTGGCTTTTTTAAAAATTTTACCCATGTCCTTTTATATGTGCATCTCTTGTAAGCCATACACAGTTTGGTCTTGCTTTTTCATCCAGTCTAACACTGGTGTTTACATTAGAGTTTATTGTTGTGTAACAAATTACTGTGCATTTAGGAGTGTATTAGTTCTCACTTCTATAGATCAGAAGCCTGTCAGTTCCATTCTACCTCTGAGCTGGGTCTCATAGGATGAAGTTGAGGTGCTGGCTGCTGCATTCGCAGCTGAAGGAGCAGTCGGCTTCCAAGCTCATTCAGACTGTTGCCAGAATTCAGTGCCTGTGACCACACGACTGTGTTTCTCATTTCCTTGTTGGCTGCTAGCTGGTGACCCCTCCCACCTCCTGGAGGCTGCATGCATGAATGCTCATGTGACCCTCACAATATGACAGCAACCAAACCCTTCCAGGCCAGCAGCACCACCTCCCTCCCAGCAAATCCCCCTCACACTTGGAATCTCTCTTACTTCTGCCACCAGAGGGAGAAAATTCTCTTCTTTTAAATAGCCTTCTGATTGGGATAGGCCCACCTGGATACTAGCCCTATTTGAAGGTCAATTGACTACATCTGCAAAAGCCCTCAGGGGCAAAAGTCATGGTTCTTTAAATTCTGCCTAATATATATGTGGGGGGTGGGTAGCAGGGATGGGGGGTAGCAGGGATTGAACCCAGGGGAATTCTACCTCTGAGCTACACCACAAGGCTTTTTTATTTTTTAATTTTTTATTGTGAAATAGGGTCTCACTAAGTTGCAGAGGGCCTCACTAAGTTGGTGAGGCTTACCACAAACCTGCGATCCTCCTGTCTCAGTCTCCCAAATACTGGGATTACAGGCATGCGCCACCATGCCTGGCTTATCCTTATTTAATTTTATTTATTTATTTATTTATTCATTCATTCATTTATTTATTCATTTATTCATTCATTTTGTGTATGTGGTACTGGGGATTGAGCCCAGGGGCATTCTGCTTCCAAGCTACTCCCCTAGGCCTATTTTATTTTTATTTTGAAACAGGGTCTCGCTAGGTTGATGAGTCTCACTATTTGCTGAGGCTGTCTTTGATCCTGCAAACCTCCTGTCTCAGCCTCCCAAGTACTGGTATTACAAGTGTGCGCCACCATGCCCAGTTTATCCCTATTTTAAGTACAAGCAATCCTGCAATGAATAACCATGTGTGTATCTATTTTCAAACTGTTAGAGATTCTTAGGATTGCTGGGTCAAAAGGTAAGTGCATCAAAGTAGGGAAACCCATAGAGAGAGAACAAATTTGTGGTTGGGGGGGGCAGGGGCAAGAATGGGGCATAATTCTTCATTAATTACTGATAATTAATTCTTCAGTAATTACTGATGCTTAGGGATTCTTGTCTGGGGCATTGAAAATGTTCTAAAATTGAGCCAGGCGTGGAGGCACACGCTTGTAATCCCAGTACTTTGGGAGGCAGAGACCAGAGGATCCGGGTTCACGGCCAGCTTCAGCTCTCTCTCTCTCTCTCTCTCTCTCTCTCTCTC
>PVJS01065110.1:0-10063 GCA_004027185.1 Glis glis
AGCCAGGCCACGTGCAGCGTCACGCCCCGCGCTGCTGCAGGGCCGCCGCGGTTCTGTAACGCTGCACCGGAGGGGAGGCGACCCGGACGCCCGCACCCCGGAGCTGGCCTAGGAGGAGGAGGAGGAGAAGGAGGAGGAGGAGGAGGAGGGGGAGGAGGGGAGGAGGGAGGGGACGCTCACGGGCTCCATGCAGGGCCCGGGGAGAGAGGAAGACCCGGGGGGCTGCGCAGGGGGCCCCCAAGGTTGCAGCAGCCCGGCGCGGTCAGGTGCGCGCGGCGTGCTCGGCGGCGGCCTCGGCTGCCCCTGCGCTGGGCAGGCGGCCCGCTTCCCATGGGGTGACATCCGCCCCGCCCCTGCTCCCTCCCTCCCCAAGGCGGGCAATTCCTGGACGCGGTGGGGGCAGGGCGGCCGGCCGGGACGGCCAGAAACCCCAGCCGCTGGGGATGGCGCAGGGGCCGGCGCCTCCCTCCTCGCCTCCTTCGCTCCCTCTCCTCCCTCCGCTGCGCGCCGGTTCCTGCGAGCGCCGCGGGGCGGCCGGCGGGGGAGGCGGACGCGGGCCGGGCTGCAGCGAGGAGCTCGCGAGCGAGCGAGCAGGCGAGCAGGCGAGGGGATATTCCTCTCCCGACTTGAGTCAGACGCGGGCGGATCCGTCCTCCCCCGTCCCCTCCCAGGAGACGGGAACTTACTTCATTTCCCTGGGGCAGGTTCGCCCACGTTACCAACTCTCCCTCCCCCCAGCTCCCCGGTCCCTTCCAGCTTCCGCCGCCGTCCCCCCTCCCTCCCTCCCTCCATACACCCTCACCCAGCTGGGCAGGACCGGGTCTGGCTCTGCCACCCCCTCTTCGGGGAAAGGAGGCCGCAGCCGCAGACACCTGGGGGCTGGGGGTGGGGGCTCCCTTGCAGCCGCCAGAGCGCTGTCCAACACGTGAGACTCATGTGATGGAGCCGGGGGAGGGCGGGCAGGTCGCTCCTTCCCTCCCCGGCAGCGGCCAGACGTGCCAGGAGTCACAGGGTAGAACACGTAGCTCCAACCCACCCACTCGCTCCCATTTAACCCAGCCCGCAGCCTCCCCAGGACTCCTCGGCTCGTCCCCCGCCCCCCCACTCCGCCCTAACTGCCCCCCCGCTCCCTCGCCCGCCCCACTTCTCATTCACTTGGCTCTCACGGCGCAGACGGCGCAGGGCGCACACACCGCCAGTCTGTGCGCGGAGCCGGGAGCTCTCCAGAGGCCGCGGGGACCCCGGGCCATGCACGCCCCCCACTGAAAGCCACACTTGAAAGCCGCAGCTCTCAGCAGCCCCGCGCAGTTCAGGGGAGCTCAGGCTCGGAGGAACCTCTGCGGAGACAAGCTTCTAGCAGCCGCCTCCAGGACGCTCCGCACCCCCCGGCGCTCCGCGAGTGCAGACCGGAGCGCGCAGTGGCCCCGGCTCGCGGCGCCATGGAGCGGATCCCCAGCGCGCAGCCACCTCCTGCCTGCCTGCCCAAAGCGCCGGTGCTGGAGCACGGAGACCTGCCAGGGTAAGTGAGTACGCTGCAAGCTTGCACCCCAGCCCTGCGCCCTGCGCCCCTCAACTTGGAGCAGCTCGGGCGCCTCGGGGGTGGGGGGGATCTTGCTCCATTGGGTGCCTGCAGCCAGTGCGCACGCAAAGTCACGACCCTCCCCGGCCTCTCTCCCTGCAGGATGGATTTTGCCCACATGTTCCAAGTGTACAAGTCGAGGCGGGGAATAAAGCGGAGCGATGACACTAAGGTAAGCGCACCTCTGGGGACCCCGCGCCCCAGCCCCTCGGCGCCCGCTGAGTTTCCAAGAAAAGTTTTCTCGCTTTGAGGTTGACGTGGGGAGGGGGGGACTGCGAGATGGGGGCTCGGTGCCGCTACCGAGTGGCTTGGAAAAGAAGGTTGTAGAAGGTGGTGCTGGGGGTGACTCTGCCTCCCACCCCCCTGCCGGACTTTTCTCACGCGGAGAGGTGGAGAGGAAGGGAGGCTACGCACCCCAGTCCCCAGGCACCCACCAACTCCCGGTGCTCCTTGCAGGAGACCTACAAACTGCCGCACCGGCTCATCGAGAAAAAGAGACGTGACCGGATTAACGAGTGCATTGCTCAGCTGAAGGATCTCCTACCCGAACATCTCAAACTTACAGTAAGTGAGAAGCTGGCGGCTCTCCAACGCGGCTCCTCTGCCCAGAGGGCGGGCGGGGGTCACGCGCCGCCTGCAGGCGCCGCGGGGCATTGCAGGCTAGACGGGCGGGTCGGAGCTGGCAGGTGACTGGGTATTTGGGGGTACCCTTCCCCAGTCCTGGGACTTTCTGGCAGCCCCCTACAAACGAGGTGAGAAGCTCTTGGACCTCTCCAAGTTGGCTCCAACATCAACTGGCCGTCTTCTTCGGGAGTTTGACTTTCCCTTCTGGCGATTTTCAAGGCTAGATTCTCTTTTTCCTGACTTAAAAGAGCAAACCAAGCCATGCAGATTTTATTTATTTATTCATCCCCCTCCCCGCCTCCTTTTTCTTTCTTTCTTTTTTTTTTAATAAGAAGACCTGCCTTGGTATGTAATTTTTTTTTTCATTCTGTCTTTTTTTTTTTTTTCGGTACTGGGGATTGAACCCAGGGGCATTCTACCTCTGAGCTACACCCCCAGCCCTATTTTTTATTCTTTATTTTGAAACATTCTGTCTTTTTTTTTTTTTGACAGTAGCCAAAAAGCTTTCTAGCTAAGCAGCCTTTTTAGTTGGAGAAAGGGGTCAGGGGAAGTATTTGGAGAAGAAAAAAGCGTGGATGAGCTGGGAGTTCTAAAAGATGTCAGGGGAAAAGGTAGGGAAAGCCTCTTGGCTTCCAGACACAGTAGAAGTCCCTTTGTGGGCTGACACCACTGCAGAGAAATGTTATCTCTGGATTCCCCCGAGTTAAGGTCAGCGGCGGCTGCTGGGGAAATTTATCTGTCAAAGCTGACTCCTTAGGTAGTCGCGGCGTCCAAAATGCCTCCAAAGATAGATAACACATGTTCCCCCCCCTTTTAATCGTATGCATGTGTATACATATTTAAAAACATGGTCTGCAAACTTAAAACTAAATTTAGCCAACCAGGAAAAGCTATTGCTTTTTTTTTTACCCCTCACAGACATTTCTCATTGCTAATGAGTGTCCCAGAGGTGGGACTTCTCTGACCTCATCACTGACTCATGCTCTTTTTATTCCAGACTTTGGGTCACTTGGAAAAAGCGGTGGTTCTTGAACTTACCTTGAAGCATGTGAAAGCCCTAACCAACCTAATTGATCAACAACAACAGAAAATCATTGCCCTGCAGAGCGGTTTACAAGCTGGTAAGTCTCCATCCAGCCCGATGAGCATCCCATCTCAGGAGAGTTCAGTGCAAATAGAGAGCCCCTAGCTGGGCTCCACCCCGGGGTGTGAGACTTCTGTCTATTACTTATGCACACTCACTGGGAAAGATGGGTTTTGTCTTTCTTAAAAGGTCAGACTTTCCATTTGGAATGCCGCGGTGTGCCACCTGGTCCGCATACATATTAGTCAACGGATAAAATGTTTCGGTGGCTTTTAGCTTTGGAGTTTCTGGGTTCTGGGAGATTTCCCCCACTCCCTTTGAAAATGCCAAGACACCTATAATTTGGATCGTGGGTGTTTTACACTTGGTCTTTTGAGCCCTCTCTCGCTGGAGAAGAGGTGGCGGGGATGCCCCAGTGTTCTCCTGTTTCTTTGCTTCCTTGTCGCTCCCTCTTTTCGACGTGGGGTGCAGTCCTGGCAGGATGCCAGAGGGAGTTTTCCCTGCATTTCTTGGGTTCCCTGAATAGCCACTAGATAGCTTGGTACATTGCATAATCTTAACGAAACCACTGAGGTTTCAGCATTTGTTTCTACGACTTCCAGAGAATTAGAGTTACCTTCTAACCACCCCGTCTCACCCTCTCCAGATAACACTGTACAGACTGGGGAGAATTCCTCTACTCACGCCCACATTCATTCTTTTCTGTGTTTCTTTCTGTGACCAGTATGATGAGAATCACAAAAATCTAGCAAGTGATTCTGCCAATTTCCTCACTAAAAAAGGGGGGAAATAATCATGCCTAATTTCTTGGGGATCATGGATAGAATACATAGAAAAGATTTAGAAGAGCCGGGTGTGGTGGCGCATGCTTGTAATCCTAGTCCTTGGGAAGCTGAGATAGGAGGATCGCAGGTTCGTATCCAGCCTCAGCTATGTAGTGAGGCCCTCTGCAACTTAGTGAGACCCTGTTTCAAAATAAAAAATAAAATATAGGGCTGGGGATATAGCTCGCAGGTAGAATGCTCCTGGGTTCAATCCCCAGTACCGAAAAAGAGAAAAAAAAGACTTAGAAGTAGAGAGTCTAATTAAAGTTTACAGTGGGACTGCCACATTTATTTATTTACTTATTCATTCATTCATTTATTAGTGCTGGGGGTTGAACCCAGGGGCTTTCTCCCTCTGAGCTATGCCCCAGTCCTTTTTATTTTTTATTTTTGAAACAGGATCTCGCTAAATTGCCAAAGCTAGCCTTGAGCCTGCGATCCTCCTGTCTCAGCCTCCAAAGTACTGAGATTACAGGCATGTGCCACCATGCCCAGCTGGGATTGCAACTTTTATGTCATTAAAATAAGCTAACTTTAGATGATACTTTTCCTTCATTTTTTTTTTTGTGTGTGTGTGTGTGTGTGGTACTAGGGATTGAATCCAGGGGCGTTCTACCTCCGAGCCACACCCCCAGCCCTAGTTTATTTTTTATTTTGAAACAGGGTCTCACTAAGTTGCTGAGGATCTTGTTAAGTTGCTGAGACTGGCTTTGAACCTGAGATCCTCCTGTCTCAGCCTCCTAAGTACTGGGATTACAAGCATGTGCCACCATGCCCAGCCCATTCTGTCTATCTATCTATATTTTTTTTTATGACTGTCTAGCTTGTTCATCTTGCCACAGTGAAACCGATGCTCTATTAACTGACTCCTGGATTTATAAATATACCAGAATGTTCATTGTGGTGTCACAACAAAAACGCAGGAACAATCTACAAATTCAGCAAGAGCAGAAATAGTCCATCTCTACTGATCCCTTGCTATGATGGGATATTATGCAACCATTCAAAATCATATTTAGTGGCTGGAGGGATAGCTTAGTGGTAGAGACCATGCTTAGCACATGTGAGAAACAGGGTTCAATCCCCAGCACCCAAGGAGGGGAAAATCTCTGAGTAGTAGGATTATGGATTATGTTTATTTTTTTCTTTTGGTGTTACTAGGGATTGAACTCAGGGACATTCTACCTCTGAGCTATACCCCCAGCCCTATTTTATTTTTTACTTTGAAACAGGGTCTCTCTAAGTTGCAGAGGGCCTTGCTAAATTGCTGAGGCTGGCCTCAAACCTGTGGTCCTCCTGTCTCAGTCTCCCAAGTACATGTATGTGCCACCATGCCTGTCTGGATTATGTTTATTCTTTATACTTTTCAGTGTAAATTTTCTCTGAGCTTGTCACTTTCAGATTTAGAAATGCAGATTGGCAGATACTGCATTTTCTTTTTAACACTGAGGTTCCTTTATTTCCTATTTGTGGGTTCATAGGACACAGGTCCCCAAAGGTCCCTGCAGTTCCCCTAGTGAACATATCCTCCTGACGCAACACTGTTTCTTTTCCCATTCACGCTGTGGATGTGGGCTGTGTCTTCCCTCTATGATGCACGCAGACGCTGTATTTTTAACAAAAAGGAGAGTTCCACGTGTGCCACAGGGCTCTCTGAAACGTCTTCCTCTGGGTCTGTGTTTCTGCAGGTGAGCTGTCGGGGAGAAACGTGGATGCAGGTCAAGAGATGTTCTGCTCAGGTTTCCAAACATGTGCCCGGGAGGTGCTTCAGTACCTGGCCAAGCATGAGAACACGCAGGCCCTGAAGTCTTCACAGCTTGTTACTCACCTGCACCGGGTGGTCTCTGAGCTGCTACAGGGTGGAACTTCCAGGAAGCCATCAGACCCAATGCCCAAGGAGATGGATTTGAAGGGGAAACCCAGCTCCCTGGCCAAAGGCTCAGAAGGCCCCGGGAAGAACTGCGTGCCAGTCATCCAGAGAACATTTGCTCCCTCGAGTGGGGAGCAGAGCGGCAGCGACACAGACACAGACAGTGGCTACGGGGGAGAGTCGGAGAAGGGGGACTTGCGCGTTGAGCAGCCGTACTTCAAAAGCGACCCGGGACGCAGGTTCGCCATGGGAGAACGGGTCAGCACCATTAAGCAAGAATCCGAAGAACCACCCACCAAAAAGAGCCGAATGCAGCTCTCGGATGACGAAGGCCACTTTGCGGGCAGTGACCTGATCAGCTCCCCCTTCTTGGGCCCACACGCACCCCAGCCTCCCTTTTGTCTGCCCTTCTATCTGATCCCACCGTCGGCCACCGCCTACCTGCCCATGCTAGAGAAGTGCTGGTACCCCACCTCCGTGCCCGTGTTGTACCCGGGCCTCAACGCCTCGGCGGCCGCCCTCAACAGCTTCATGAACCCAGACAAGATGTCCACTCCTTTGTTTATGCCCCAGAGACTCCCTTCTCCCCTGGCAGCCCATCCATCCCTCGACTCTTCTGCGTTGCTGCAAGCTCTGAAGCAGATCCCCCCTTTAAACTTAGAAACCAAAGACTAAACCCTTTGGGGGGGATCCTGCCGCTTCGCTTTCCTCCTCCCCTGCTCCCCCAAACACACACACAGATGTTTTTGTGAGCGCAGCAAGATTGTCCCATAGTGCATACGGAGATGATGAGAGGCCTGGGGAGAAGACTCGGGGTGTGCATGGGTGGGTGTGTGTGTGTGTGTGTGTGTGTGTGTGTGCGCACGTGCACGTGTGTGTCTGTGTGTGTGTGCACACGTGTGCCTGTGCGTTGCGAAAGGATATTCAAGCTCCTTTTAGGAGAGAGATGACACAGCACATTGCCTGACATCCGGAGCCATAGGGGGGTGGGATTGTAGCAGCCATCTGGGCTCTTCCCTACCCAGAGACTAGCCCCCCCTTTTTTTTTTTATTAACATAAATCAGCTGGATTTTCAAAAGCTTCAGTCTTAAGTCTTGGGAGTCACTCGAGTTTGGGAGCTGGGTCTGTGGCTTTGAGAAAAAGGTACTTTGAAAAGAGGGTTTTCCAGCGGCCGAGCTCCCAGCCAGCTGTTAGGACCCCACCCACCCAGCTCCCTTTGTTGGGGAACTTTTGGCTACAGTGGTGAGGTAGCCACACTGGCATAGCACGGCAGCGGTTTGCAGAGGCTTCCACAGGTCTGCTCCCCGCCCCTGCCTTGGTGAATAAAAAGAATATAGTTCCCTACTCAGGCTTTTATAGTGATTTGCTTACCACGGAACTGAAAATGGCCTTTCGTGCAGGCTGAGCCGCCAGGGAAGAGGGCGGAGTGACCCAGGCCTCTGACACCTGTTTCTAAGTCTCCCCCTTGGGACCTGCTGTCCAGGGAACCGGATGAGGGTCTGAGAGATGCCCCCCCCCAAATTGCACAAAGCTAAGTAACCAATTGCTACCTTTAAAGCAGAGCTAGCCTCGGTTTTCAATTCTGTCCTCTAGCTTTTAACCAAGAGCAGCTTTTCAGAGGTCTAACCACACCCGGGCATCGAGGGTCCTTTCTGTAGGCTGATTCCTCTCGCCCGACAGCATACGGAGTGTCCTTATTGCTAAAAAGGATTCTGTCTCTTTCAAAGAAGTTTTATTTTTGATTTCGAGTCCTTGTTTTCTTGACTTGTCCAGCCAGCCCCGCACCAGCTTTTCGAAATGCACTCTGCCTGATCGCCCGATTGTGTTTTAACCTCTTCTTTTCCTGTTTTTATTTTGGTATAAAGTCATTGCCTTTATTTGTAAAGCTGTTATAAATATATATTATATAAATATATTGAAAAGGAAAATGTTTCAGATGTTTATTTGTATAATTACTTGATCTACAAAGTGAGAAAAAAATGAATGTATTCCTGTTTTTGAAGAGAAGAATAATTTTTTTTTCTCGAGGGAGAGGTACAGTGTTTATATTTTGGAGCCTTCCTGAAGGTGTGAAATTGTAAATATTTTTATCTATGAGTAAATGTTAAGTAGTTGTTTAAAAATACTTAATAAAATAATCCTTTTCCTGTGGAAGAGAAAGATGGCCTCCTAACTTTTTTAAATAATTCGGTTGCGTGTCTCATCTCTCTGACCCTCTTGGCTGGGGGCAGCAACCAGTTAATCTTGATGTAATTTCATTCAATTTTCCATGTACCTTGCATTCAATAAGTTTAGTCAATTTAGTAGGTAAATATTGGTTTAGTTGTGTGTGTGTGTGTGTGTGTGTGTGTGTGTGTGTGTGGTACTGGGGATTGAACCCAGGGATATTCTACCTCTGAGCTACACCCACATTCCTGTTTTATTTTTTATTTTTGAAACAGGGTCTCACTAGGTTGATGAGATTGCTAGGTTGATGAGAGTCTCACTACTTGCTGAGGCTGTCCTTGAACCTGTGATCCTCCTGTCTCAGCCTCCCAAGTACTGGGATTACAGGAGTGTGCCACCACACCCAACTTGGTTTTTATTATTATTATTATGATTTTATTAACCTTTGACAGAGATTTACAATCTAATGCCTTTTTCCAGCAAAAAGCACCCTCCCCGGTCTACTTTTGTCATGATCTTTAGAACGTGACAGAAAACCAAGGTATGAAATCGTAGGCCAGAGGTGGTGGCAGGGGCAGACGCTTCGAGAAAAGATATAATGGATTATTAGGCAAAAATAATTGACGCTGGGGATAGCACCTCTCCACGGCAGGCTAACTTTTTCAAATCTAGCAACATCTAATGGATTTGCCATATCCTGTCTTAGCGCTGCTAGAAGCAACATTCCATAATTATTTTCTACATCCTTCCTGGACTTCCTCTTCTAGGGTGTGTTCGTGTGTGAATGAATATTGATGTCCCTTAGTCAAGGGCTCTTATTAAGAAAAAAAAAAAATTCCACGGGGAAAGAAGTGGGAAATGACCCATCTGGGTATTTTTGTCTCCCCATCTTAGTTTGCAGTATCTCTGTCAAATATTCCCTGGCGGAGGAGGTATCCTGATGGCCAGGGGCTGGCCTGACCTGCTCCAGCCCCCAGAGCATGTGAATCTTCCAGAACTCTCTCCTCGTCTGGAGTCCCTGAGGGGAAGCCGCCTCCAGAGAATTCTCAGCCAGGCAGACGGCACCTGCCCGTTAGGATTGTTTCAAATGTCACCTTCCCCGGCTCCCCAGGGGCTTCACTTGCACTAGATGAAAAGACAACTGTCCCCAGACCTGTGGTGGAGGAGTGTGGACCTCCAGGCCCCATGGTCCCTGCTGGTCTCTCTAAGCCTGTTTTTTGTTTGTTTGTTTGTTTGATTGATTGATTGATTGATTGGGGTTTTGTTCTGTGGTACTGGGGATTGAACCCAGGGGCATTCTACTTCTCAGCTACACCCCCGACCCTTTTTCTTTCTTTTTTTTTTTTTATTTTGAAACAGGATCTCCCAGCATTGCTGAGGCTGGCCTCAAACCTGCCATCCTCCTGTCTCAGCCTCTCAAGTACTGGGATTCCAGGCGTATGCCACCACGCCCGACTTCCCAGCCCTATTTTATTTTTTTATTTTGAAACAGGGACTCACTAAGTTGGGGAGGGCCTCCCTAAACTGCTGAGGCCAGACTCAAACCTGCAATCCTCCTGTCTCAGCCTCCCAAGTACTGGGATTATAGGCATGTACCACCACGCCGACACTCAAACCCTTGTTGCATGTCCCCCTCAATGGCTCAAGGAGCAGCTGTGGGGACAGCAGGAAGTGGTTGAAGCAACCTAAACTAAAAAATAAAAATAAAAAATAAGATTTGAGAGCCAGGCGTGGTGGCGCACACTTGTAATCCCAGTACTTGGGAGAATGAGACCCGGAGGATCGCAGGTTTGCGGCCAGCTCAGCTACTTAGTGAGACCCTCTGCACCTTAGTGAGACCCTGTTTCAAAAGAAAGAATAAAAAAATAGGGCTGGGGGTGTAGCTCGGAGGTAGAATGCCCCTGGGTTCAATCCC
>PVJS01065111.1:0-10069 GCA_004027185.1 Glis glis
CTCCCTCTCTCTCTCTCTCTACTTAGTGAGGCCCTCTGCAACTTTGTGAGACCCGGTTTCAAAATAAAGTATAAAAAATAGGGCTGAGGGTGTAGCGCGGAGGTAGAACGCCCCTGGGTTCAATCCCCGGTACCGCAAAAAAAAAAAAGAAAAGTACCTAAAGTTGAATTATATCAGATAAAAAAACAACCTTAGAAAAGGCAGAAGAAAATATGTTTTCTAAGCATAACTTTTGGCATATTAAAAATGAAAAATACTTTTATTTTATAACCTATATTTCTTCATTTAAAAATTGACCTGTAGATAATTAGGAGAAGTAGAAGTGAAATTATGCCAACTATTATTTTCTTTGGCTTTGTGTGATAATAGGTAGAGACTATTCCTATATATTATAAACAAAAGGCAATCAAATCCTGGGTAGGTGAAGCTGAATAGAGGCAATTCTATTTGTAGAAGCCAGAACTGCTGGTAGCTATCTATTTTATTTCATGGTAGTAACCTTTCTGAAGGCCTAAATTTTGGATGAAGTATTGGGACCTGAATATCATTTCAATTACTGATCTCAATACTTGGGATCTCATTAATTTCTATAATAAACATTTTAGTGAGCATATTATATTTCAAGTCATTAGATTGGGTAGTGTGGATATAATCCTAGAAATGTCAGAGGTGACTACCCTGTGAGGGGGAGGCAGCTATTATACAAGTGATTATGAATGTGGTAGGAGTACCAGGAAATTAATAACATTATGGAATCTCATAGCCAGGCTGCTGTGGGCCTTGTTAGTCATCAGCTTTGAGGTCACCTCGGTTCAGTTTGGGAGGGGCACAAACTACCCACCCAAGTGGAGATTTCTGCACACAGACAAATCTCCAAGGACCATGGGGCCGATAAGCAGAGACCCTGACAACTTCCTTGTTTCCCCTTTCCTTCCCCAATTCATCTGTGACTACCTTGATGTTTTTCCCTGACTCACCCCATGACTGCTTTGCTATCTCCTATGATTAATTATTCTTACAATGTTTTGGTTACAGCTCAATAAAAGTGGGACACTGATGGAAGGAAGGTGAGAGAGAAGAGATGTCTCTTCTCCTCCCTGGCCTCCTCAGATCTTGTCATGTTGAATCCATTGTCATTCATATGAGAGACTTCTAATGAATTAATCAACATCAACACCATCTGCAAAAAATGGCACCACTACACTGGGCAACTGCATTTAGTCTGGTAAGAGAGGAAACATTATGCAATGAAGTGTCATTCAAATTGAGAAGCAAAGGTTTAGTGGAAGTCAGCTGAGTGAAGTAGAGTGTCTGTTCATATACGAGAGAGACAAAGAGATGTGCTGAGTCCGGAAGGTACAAATGAGTTAGAAAAATGCCAGTGCATGTGAGAGGAGCTAGGTGTGGCTGGAGTGTAGTGAGTGAGGGTTGGGGTGGGGCATGAGACTGGAGAGAGGCATGAGGCAGGTAATTCAGTCATGCTAGGCTTCTATGCATGTTTCCTCTCTCTTCTTGATTCTGAATACTCCAGCCCTCTGGTCCCCTGGTTAGCTTCCTCATTGGCCTCAGAGAGCACTGTGAACCCTGTAGGGCTCTGTTCTACTCACAACACTTCTGCCTCCTGCGCTGACTCTCCACTTGCCTAAATCTCACCTAATCCAGAAGTCCCAACTCTGTGAAGTCTTGGATTTCATCTTCCTTCTCATTACTCATTCCAGGGAACCCCAGGGATACAATTGTCTGAACAATGACCTTTTCTTGGAATTCATTGTATCAAGTTTAGTCACATGCTACATAAAATTCTGGAAAAACTTTCACTGCTTAATGATGTCGTAGCTGTCATAATGGCACAGTGCAATGCATTGTGCACATGTTGGTGGTGCTTCTGGTGCTGCCAGTGGCATCAAAGCATAGGACATGCCACTTTAGTTTACATGATACTTAATAATAACAATGGATGACTGCTACTGCCTTATCTATTTACTATGCTAAACTTTTCATCATTATTTTAAAGCATACTATTTTTTCTCTTTCTTCTTTCTTTCTTACTTTTTTTTCTTTCTGTTTTCTTTCCTCCTCCTCCTCCTCCTCCTCCTCCTCCTCCTCCTCCTCCTTTGCAGTACAGGGGACTGAACCCAAAGCTTCATGCATGCAAGTACTTTGAGTCTGAACTACATCTCAGACCTAAGTATACTCTTTATACTTGTAAGAAACAAATTAGCTGTGAATGAGTCTTCGACAGAATCTTCAGGAGGTATTCCAGCAGAAGGCGTTCTTTTCATAGGCAATGACAGCTCCGTTTGTGTTACTGCCTTGAAGATTTTCTAGTAGGACTTTCTGAGCTACTTAGTATTGCTTCATTGAAGATTAGCGAGGTTATGGTCTTACTCTATAGCTCTTCGAAGCCTAAACATAACAACACTCAACAAAATATAAGCAGGTTTATTTTGTTTGACTTAACTGATATTTATTGAATGATTCCAGGGCATCACAAATGTATTATTTACTGGAGAATCTTCCCCTTCATTGAACTTTGTCTAAAAGGAAATGAAGGAAAGTAAATGAGCAATTACAGCACACACCATGTGCATGTTTTGACAGAGTGAGACAGGAGAATGATAGCACGCTCAGGTGTCAGGAAAGACTTCCAGGTGATGACTTCTACTCTGAGGTGTTATTCAGAGGAAATAACGCGTTAAAGTTCTGTGGTGAGAGAGGAGTTTTGGAATCCATGGATAGGGAGCCAGGGTAGGGATGAAGGGAAAAGCATGTTAGAGGAATGTAGGTACCAAGGATGTTTTGGATTGGAGCCATGTTGGAGAAGTTTGGAACCCTAAAAAGAAAGTCTTCCCTAGTGAAATTTATTTTTTATATTATTTTATTGTAAAAAAGGGGTTTTAAAGCTGGACATGGTGGCACATGCTTGTAATCCCAGTACTTTGGGAGGCAGAGACCGGAGGATCCGGGTTCGCGGCCAGCCTCAGCTCTCTGTCTCTCTCTCTACCTGTCTCTCTCTCTCTCTCTACTTAGTGAGGCCCTCTGCAACTTCGTGAGACCCGGTTTCAAAATAGAGTATAAAAAAAAATAGGGCCGGGGGTGTAGCGTGGAGGTAGAACGCCCCTGGGTTCAATCCCCGGTACCTCAAAAAAAAGGGGGGTTTTAAGGAGTAAGTTATATACAAGGTAACCAGCCAAGAATTTTAGAGTGCAGAGTTTATTTATTCTTTACAATAATAAAGATTTTTAACCTTTTTCCACCCTCTTAGAACTTTTTAAGCACAGGAGTATGAGCTCCAATTTGCAGTAGAAAGAATTACTGAATCAAATTGCTGGAAAGGAATGCTTCTGTAGCAAGACTCTATCCCCCGCAAGGAGATACGCCTGTCCACATGAAGGAAGCTTAGGGCCAGGGAAATATTGCTTTTAGGGGTCTCAGAATTCTTTTAGGGGTCTGTGACATTCCGAGTAAAATTGGAAGGATGTCATAATATAAGAATAATTTGAAATCTTGTTAGCTGCTTTAAAAAAGAGTTTTCAAGTCAGTTGTTGGCAATCATGATTGTAATTAGATGTTTTCCCCACGGCTTTTGGCCATCAGTGACTCAAATCTGTTACAACTGACTTTTATAGATGATATGAGCAGATACAGGGGACAATGAAGAAGGAGATGAACTGTCATCGGGAAGCTGTGCCTTGTTTCTCACCCTGATGGTCATAATTTGAAATATATCAGTTTGATTTGAGGAGCTCCACAGCTGGTTCCAAAGGACAATCTTGTCCAGTTAGTATGGAGAGATGGAGTATCCGAGACATATTCAAACTTCCTTCTAGGGGCTTAGAATATAGAATGCTTATTTTAGGGAAAAATTCTGCCAAGTTTTCTGTTTTTCTTAATGGTGATGTAGACTCAAGCTTTGGCTTTTCAATATATATTTGAAGTGAATGTCCATATGCAATACCATCCAGTAGAAGAAAAGAAGTATTTCCAGATGCTGTGCCTTTGTAAGCAAATGTTGGGCTTGGCAGAAGTCAGAGGGAATTTGCCACCTGACACTGTGGCTCCCTGGAGTCACTGCCTGCCTCTGCCACTGTGGTAAAGAAGGAAGATGGTATCTCTGACTCAGAGGCTACTGAGCCTTATGGTTGAGAAGAGAAAGTCTTTCTGATCTTTGGGCGGTCTTTCATTTCCCTCTTTCACTGCTAACAGGAACTGACGTCCTTCAATGTGAAGAGTTTCTGTTAAAAGGCTGCATAGTTTGGAGGAAAAGCAACACATTTTACTTAACAACCTGTCGTTCATTCCGGCAGCATCATGCAGGATTGAAACTGAGCTACACTACGTAGCGTGTGTTGCCCAGATTCCTTTAAATCTTTGTCCTGGGAGGTTGCCAGGCCCCAACCAAGTTTCTTTCGCTCTCCCCTTAATTATGAGATTGCATGTTTTTTACTTTGTTTTTATATATTCTACTTTCTTTCATATAGGGATGGAGATGGTAGAAATTTTAATTTTTTATACATTTTAGGAAACAAAGATTTGGCAGTTTTACTGACCACTATTTTTAAAAGCTGTCAAGGGTCTGAGATTTTTACTCTACTTGCAGGCTAATAAGTTCATGTATGGTTGCAGAAGACAGAAGATTCCTGGGTCAGACACAAAGGACTTTGCTTCTCGTGGCCCGACTAGCAGCCTGGGCATCAGCATTTTTATATCAGGCAGTGATAGCCGGGGTGCCTTCTGCACATGCAGTGAACCGTGTTAAAGGAGAGGAGCCCTGAGTTAGGGAACTTGGATCTTTGGTAATAGACTGTAAGCATCCTGCCCTTTGGTCAAGAAAGAAATGGTCTATGTCCTAAAAGGGTATTTGTGATATGTGAACTTTTGGGAAGATAGTCTGGGATAAATGGCAGTTAGTGCAATATGTAGAAGCACAAAAGACCTGTGGTAAACTTTCTCCCAACAAAAAATAGTTTTTCTAGTTGGTCACATCTCCCAAACTACCAAATTAGATGTAATTACAAAGAATAAAGAGAAAGGAAAGAAGGAAAAAGGCAGTTAATTTGCTGAAGTGTGTGGAAGTGACAAAGAAAACGTCTTCCCAAGATTTTACATCTAACTCCTAATGCCAAGTGAATAATCAGCTCTTAGAGTTACTATTATATTCTTGTGCTATTAATAGATATATTGACTTTTCATAATTAATTTATTTCTTCCATGATTCTGAAGTGTAGCCTGTAATAATGTAAACAATTTGGACTGTGTTATATATGTTGATTAGCAGCTTTGCATGACTACATTTTGGGTTCAAATGAGCAATATGAATATTAGCATTCTTTGAAAAGAGCATGATAGTCTTGTGCTTTTGTGAAATGCTATTTTCAAAATGATTTTAAGAATTTCTATAAAAGAAGAAAGTGAACCTTTTGGGGAGAAAAAGTATAAAAATTTACTGTAGGCATCTTACATTAAGTCTTCCTCTATATAACTACTGTGAAATTTTATATTAAGAATTTGGTTTTGTTAGGATTGAATCCAGTCAGAAATAGTTGTGTGTTTCCAAAGAACACAGGCTAAGGAAGGTTATGGGTACTGAGTACGTGTCAGACCTACTTGCTTGCAGAAAGAGGAAACTTTGTAGAATCTGGGAAAAAGAAAAAAAAATGTCATGCTTTTGTGGCAGGAGTTATTCAAAGAAAATGGGTTTCCAGGAAGCATTTTCTTAAAAGATACTAGAATATACACTCTGAAGATTTGTGTGAGTCTTGAATACCTGGTTTATTTAGCAAGGCTTTGTTATTTCTTTTTTTTTCTCTTTTATTGGTGCATTGTCATCATACATCTTGATGCAGTTTAGGGTGATAGAGGCATATATGCACACAGCACTCTTTGAGCCCTCCCCCAGGTCCCACTCCACTCCCTCTCCCTCCCCACCTTCCCATGCTCAGCACAGTGATTGTCTTAGATGAGTTTGTGTATGTATATCATGTCCATTGAGGTGTTTCCCTCTTCAAGTCTTCCTCCTCCCTCCCATCTCCCTCAGTTAGGTCCCCTCCTTCACTCCACTAAGGTTTCTTCTTTGTCTGGAGTCCCTCCTGTGTCCCAATTTCTTAATAACTTTGGTAAATGGTCACATATTAGATTCCCTCCTCCTCCTCCTCCTCCTCCTCCTCCTCCTCCTCCTCCTCCTCCTTCTCCTCCTCCCTCTCTCTCTCCCTCCTCTGGTGAAACTGGGGATTGAACTGAGAGGCATTCTACCATTCTACCTTCTAGTTATACCCCCAACCCTTTTTAATTTTTTGAAACAAGGTCTCACTAGGTTGCTGAGAGTATCCCTAAATTTCTGAGGCTGGTTTTGAACCTGCAATCCTATCTCAGCCTCCCAAGTATTGATATTATAGATGTGCACCACCATACCCGGCTACAAATTTGATTTTCAAAGGTATTCATGAAGTCCCTTCAATATGCCAAATAATGGACAAGAGAGAGAGGACGTATAATTGCCTGCCATTCCCCTGGTGAAAACCCTGATCCCAATAGTAAATTGTGATAGCAGCAAATATCCTGGCTTGCTCTTTGGTGACAGTCAAATGAAATTCCATAGGAAAGGGATGGGCAGAGAAAACGTTGCATATCTTTATGTCGATGTGGTCTAGCCTCAACTATTGGCTCAGCACAAGACCTTGGCTGCTGGAAAGACTAAGGACAAGAGTGTTAGGTCTACACTCCGGTGTCTATGGTATATGGATGCTTGGGGTGAGTAAACTCAAAGCTTTCTCTCTTCTTTATTCTAGTCCACAGAAAGGAGTGATAATAAAGTTCTCCATGAAATACTAAGAAGAATATTTGGTGGGAGAACTAAGAGATTATCAATAAAAACTTTTTATAGCAACTTTTTGCTGAGGGGCATACTTTCATTCTGTTTTCTGCAGTCATGCTGGTGGGTAAATATCAGTCTTCAAGGCTTTTTTCAGTTAAAGGATAACATCACTCTACTAAGTCCTAATAAGCATCAGATTAGACCAATGGGAAATGAAACTGGCCACTTACACTGACTTAGCTCTTTGGTTTAGGGGTAGTTCTCTTGTCTGGATCTCTTGGCTTACTCCTCACTCCTCTAGCAGAAGAGAAGACTAAGTTACAAGAACAGCTCTTGAATATGGGCAGATTGTTTGCCTGCCTCTTTCTGAGTCCTGTGCTAAAGAGAAAATTGGTGTTATGGCCACTTCATTAACACAGTGGGAGTTTCTACTGGAATTTACAAAGTACTGATCACAGGACCCAGTATTTAATGCAGGCATCAGGTGATGTTCTAGAGAGAAAATAGTAAGTACTCAATAAATATCTGGTTTCTGGATGGATGAATGATGTCCCTTTCACTGGGGGACCTTGTGCTGTAGTAAATGGTTGGTCAAAGATTTGAAGATTTGGAGTTTTGATCAAATCTCTATCCATCAGAGATACAATTCACATCTGGGCAGTCCTAGAAAATCTATACATATCAATGGGCATATCTCTATAAACCTGGTTTTATGACCAATCAGGTAACTGTCAGACATATTATGAGTCCAGGCTAAGTCAAACTGCAACTTCATTTAATACTTAAATTTATTTTGGGGTGATCATGACAAATTCTAATTTAATCCATGATTCCTTGACAATCTCTAGATGCCACTAGGGAATACAACTGATTTCAACTTTTCTCATTTATCTCACATTCTTGAGATATTTAAAATTGATGAAGTCAGGATGAGAAGCTATGGTGTGTATTTACTGAGCATTTACTGAACCCCTGGCAATGTGACAGATTATGATAAACCAGTGGGATTATTATATGGTTTCTGTCCTCAAAAGCTCTCCTAGTCTGGTGTGAAAAACAAGCAGGACAATGAATAAGTAATATGATCCATGTGTTTTGTTGAAAAAATTCCTCAGATGCTTAGTTCTAGGCATTCCAGAATAAAGTGGACAACTTGGACTGTGAATTCCTTAAGCGCATTGGTTGGTATTGATGGTGTGTGTCCAGTATCCATTATAGCTCCTGGCATATAGTAGAAGCTCAATAAGTTCTTATTGAACAAATAAAGGAAAGAATTTTAGGTGACAAGCTTAATACAATAATTCCATGAAAAGAATGTAACACATCTGAAGAAAACCATAGATCAGTCATTATGAGTATACAAGATTACAAAACACAATTTTGTCATAAAACCAAACAAAAAATATATAAGCTTAGCTATCCACTACCCCAAATAAAATCAGGATTCTCTTACCCTGTAATGACATAGCCCAAGTTTTTGTAGACTATTCTGTGGCAAATATGTAAATAAATATGAATAATGGCCAGACATGGTGGCACATACCTGTAATCCCAGTAGGTGGAAGGCTGAGACAGGAGGATCTGAGGTTCCAGGCCAGCCTCAACAACTTAGCAAGGCCCTTAATGACTTTGCAAGACCCTTTTTCAAAAACTAAAAATTAAAAAGAAAAGGGCTGGGGGTGTAGCTTGGAGGAAGAATGCCTCTGAGTTCAATCTCCAGCACTACAGAAACAAACAAGCAAACAAACAAAACAGAAAAAGAAATGTAAATAATGTATAAAATGTATATATAGTTTTTTTTTTGTGTGTGTGTGGTATTGGGGATTGATCATAGGGGGGCTCTACCACTGAACTATACCCCTTGCCTTTTTTATATTTTATTTTGAAACAGGGTCTTGCTGAGTTGCCCAGGCTGGGTCAGTCTTCCAAGTACTGGATTATAGGAATGTACCACCATGCCCAGCAATACATAGTTTTTTAGAAAGAAAATTTTAATTTCCTTCTGTTGAGGAATCAAATTACTTTTAAATGCATTTGATCTTTTCAATACCAGATTTTATTTATTTTGAGGGAGTTAATATTTTGTAGGAAGCATGAGATAAAAAGGAGAAACTATTCTTAAAACATACATTCTTAGCCGGGCTTGGTGGTGCATGTTTGTAATCCTAGTATTTGGGAGGCTAAGACAGGAGAATTGCAGGTTCGCGGCCAGCCTCAGCTACTTAGAGAGGTCCTCTGCAACTTTAGTGAGACCCTGTTTCAAAATAAAGAATAAAAAATAGGGCTGGGGGTGTAGCTCAGAGGTAGAATCCCTCGAGGTTCAATCCCCTGTATCGCAACAACTACAACAACAAAACACATTCTTGCCTCTTTGTTTAGTAAGTTGTGCTTGTAAGTAATTAGAACATTCAGCCTTGGTAATTATTTCTTAATCACTGAATTCCAGGTGGTTTTCATCATTTTATGTAGAAGCCAAACATATAACTTGCTTTCTGTTGAGTACAGAAAGCCTTCCATGTCAAAGATGGAGTAACAAATATTTTTTAGAGACGATTTTGATGGAAACTAGCTGGTTGCTGGCTGGGAGACAGGCTTTTGGTAAATGTTTGGATGTTCTGAAAAGTGGTGATGCTTCTACTCACTTTCTCACCTTGCAGATAATGCCTGTGGAGTTGAAAGGTTACAGATCTGGTTTCTTCTTCCTGAAGTTTTGGAATTTTCAGACAGGTCAGTGATAAAAGCCTTTTCCCTCAGAAAGTCCCGCAAGCCTGTAATGGAAAGATGGGCTTTTTGAGCAAATGCTCTCTGGAAACCATTTGCCAGGAAAACACACTGCCCCTTCTTTATGTTGCTTTCAGGCTTCCTTACCTTAAAATATTCTTGGAACAATTATTCATGGCAGAGCTACTAGGATCATCTTCTCAGGGGTTACTGGTGCCAGAAAAACTAGTTTTGCTTTTAAAAATGGAATGTGCACTGGTGGGCACTAAATGTTCAGACAAGAAGAAGGGCTTCAAAGGATAGAATTTACAAGTTTCTGGGAATGAAGAAAAGAGGACTGATGCGCTCTTCCAGGTAACAAATGATAACATTGGCAAAGTTCAGAGTTACAGGATATTGACCAGAAATCATCAAGTGATCTGTTACAAGAAAAATGGGGAGATGATTCTTTGTTTTTTTTTTTTTGTGGTACCGGGGATTGAAATGCAGGGGCGTTCTACCTCCGCGCTACGCCCCCGGCCCTATTTTTTTTTT
>PVJS01065112.1:0-10063 GCA_004027185.1 Glis glis
ACACACACACACACATACACACACACACACGGTCAAGCACAGGAGCTTCCCCTGCAACACAGGCTGGAAAAGAGCCCTGGAAACTTCTCTCAGTGGTTGCCTTGGAGAGCAAAGAGCTGGTTTCCCAGGCACGAGTAAGTAATGGAGCAATTGCTCCAAATTCTATCACTACAAATCCATATAATCTTATATTCTGTACATTTGTACATCAATTCAAAATTCTGGATCGTAATTAAATTACATAATCTTTTTCATATCTAAAGGCCAATGGGTTCTAACTAATTTAATAGACAGTCTGTTAATCAAAGGGAAACCATCTAGTTATAAAATGACATTTGCATAATAGATCTAAGCTCCAAAAGAGTATTTTCCAGAGGGCCTTTTCTAATAGTAGAAGAAAAGATCATCATCCCCAAACACTATTATGCACATAGTTTTCATTTGGAGGGTGTGCATTATTGCTTACATGTATGCCAATCTCATAGCGACACTCAACTACAGTATCTCCCAGGTTTGAAGTATTCATTGAACACCATTCGGAGCCATTTAATCACTTGTGAAACCGGTCCTGGGCTAAGCAGCATGAAAGAGCTGCCCCTCCCCCACCAGTCCAGGTGGGTCCTGGTCACTTCATTATGCCCAGATTAACACAAAGTCCCCTTCATTTATTTTAATGGGTTAAGATCAGCCCCCCTTTAAAACTCTCCATAGTGCCTTAGCTTCATGATTTGTTCTCCCTCTACATTTCCAATGTCATATCTCATTGCCCATGTGCCCACGACCCAAGATTGCCACACCATCACCATAGCAACTCTACCTATTGCCCCAGATAAACACTAGAGCAAGGCTCTTTTCATCAGCCTGTGTTGCACCTGTTGCATGGAGCCCATGGGCAGAATTGCTCCGACAGGGCCCACCCGGTGTCTCCAGGGCCTCCACTAGGTTCTCCTTCTCATCTGGGGCAGCCGGAGCTGTCATTCCCTGCTCTTTCCTGGGAAGGGAGAGGCCCATTCTCTTTCTCTGCTTCTGAGTTTAGGCGTGGCAGGGCCTATGTACTGAAGCCAACTTTAAAGTGCACACCTGGTGAGATTTCACACTCACCAAAACTGCTTTGTTTAGAAAACTGGTTCTCAAAGTGTGGTCTCCAGACCAGCAGCATTAGTATTACCTGGGGACTTATTAAAAATGTAAATTCCTGTCGTGGCACAGGTCATAATCCCAGCTACTCCAGATGCTCAGACAGGAGGATGGCAAGTTCTAGGCTAACGTGGGCAATATAGTTAGACCCTGCCTCAGAAATAAAAAGGAGTGGGGATATAGCTCCGTAGCAGAACACCCCTGGTTTAAATCTTTAATACCATAAAAAAAAAGGAAAAAGAAAGCAAGCAATTTCCTGGGCCCCAAATCAGACCAACTGAATCAGAAACTCTAAGGGTATTTTATTAAGCCATCCTGGTGATTTTAATAGGAGCTACTTTGAGAATCGCTAAGTGCGTAAGAGGAAAATCCTCATTCTTAGTTTCATCTTTGAACCTGGCATTTAGTCTTTAACCAGATCCCTGGGTCTCTTCATTTGTTGTGGCAAGAAATAATACAATTGTCATCAAGGAGTCAATCAAAAGCAAAGTCAAAGAGAGACTATGAGTGGATAATTGGATATAATGATAATTGAACTCCCTGGGAATTCCTGCTCAAAGCTTTGTGGGGATATTTCCAACACAGAATTTTGCACACCATACGGGGAATATTCCGCACTTGAAAAAGGATGCGTGGTTGATAAGTAATGATGCCTTTCCTTATCAACAAACACAATCTGCGGCTCCCAAAGCTGGCAGCACTCAGCTGTTGCGGGTCATTCCTGCCAGTCTAAGGCAGCCCTGGGTCGTGTGGCCTGTGCTGGGATGGGGAAGCATGGCAGGAAGCCCAGGCACCCCTGGCAGACTCCTGTTTGTTTCAGTTTGCTGATCGCACTCCCCTTTCCCCTTCCTGTGTCTAGTGCCTTTGAAAACAGGCTCTTTAAAATGAGATATTGGCTGAATCCAAATGCAGAGACAAGAAATATTTCAGCTCTTTCTCCAAAAAAATGTTATTGAGGCAGAATTTCCCAGGATCTAAGCTGTTCTTTGGCTGCAAATGTACCTTTGGAAGAACACAGCAGGGTCCCCAGGCACAGGAAGTAAACCAGCTGGGTGTGCTTCATACAACAGACAGATTTCCACCCAGTCTTGAAATCATACTTTTGTAAATCAAATTACATTTTAAATTCAGCAGAGAAATTGCCATTTAAAAGGAATTTCTCTGCAGGTCTTTTGCCAGGAATACATTTTTTTTTTTGTTTTTTACTAAAAAAGATTTCTATATGCAATAAAACCTTAGTTAAGCAGAATTTTCAAGGAATGGGGGGTTCTGTTATTTATTCCTTTTTTTTCTGTTTTGATCGACAAAGGATTAACTGAAACAAAACACTGTTGAAAATCTTTCTAAAATACGAAAAGTTCACTTTTTTAAATTAGTGGTCAGTGGATATAATCAAATCTCCCTTGGTAATTAAAGATTTTGCAGCATGTTTATATCAGTGGGATAGTTGTAGACAAAGAAGATTAGTGTGAATTTGTGCTGAACCTAAAAGGATACATTGAAAATTAGTGTCTGGAATATTGGAAATAAACGTCTAGCTTCATTTCTTTTCAGTTGGTATTTTATAGAAATATTCAGCAGAGAATATTGGTTTATTTGGAAACTTTTGCTGGCTGGGTCCTGGTTGAATTTTAACTTTAACAAGTTTACCAAATGAGAAAGTCTATCTTTAGATAATAAATCGGAAATGAACCGAGGGGGATCGTATTCTCACGGGGATGGGTAGTTTTTTAAGCTCAATGGTCTGTCTTCATTTCAGCTCAAGAAGTGGCTCACAAGCCAGCTCTGCTGGGACATTGACTGAGGGCAGCCCCCCCATGGGTGAAGAGGACTGCAGGGGAAGCCATGTTCAGAGCCTAGCTCAAGAACATACACTGGGATCAATTTCAACTCCACAACGTTTATTGTGCACTTAATATGACGATTAATCCCTCATTCTTGGTGCCACTGGAGATACAAAGAGAAGAGACAGTTCCACCCCTTGGAGAACTCCCAGTCCTGGGTGGGAAGCTTCTCTGGTGTACTTGGGTGGGAAGGAAGCGTGTGTGGGGTCCAACCAAGAGAGCTGTATTTCAGAAATCCTCTACCTCTTTGGGAGAGTGAGAGTGTTGACGCTATTGAGGAACAGCGAGAAATGCTGATGTGTTGTATTTCACCACAGATACGAGGCTAGGTCTAACACACAGAAAGCATGACTCCTTAAACACATATGCACTGTAAACTCACAACTGTGAACACCCAGGCTCACAGAAACAACTCTGAGCTGTTGAGCTAAGCAGGATTGACTGTTTCTCCATCTTTCTGTTCATGTTAATATACTACTCGTTAATTCATTTTGTCATCTGCTAGCATTTGTCACTAGACAAGCAGAAACAGGTGCCAAAAACTTAAGGAAAATGAAGACTGGAGAAAATGTGAACCATTTACTTAATTTAAAAAATGTGAATTAGGAAATAATAATGATCCCTCAATTTCTGAAGCAGTGCTGAGACCCCCAGGGCTCCGTGGGAAGGGTGTGGGAACATCTGGGATGGAGAGGGAATGCAAATCATGTCCAGGAGAGCTTGCTGTCATCCCAGGCCTGGCCAGGAAGCCCTTCTGGCAAGCACTATGTCTGCTCCAGGAGGCGGGGCCAAGATAGGGGCGCCTGTGTGGTAGGGAATGTGCTTCCTTAGCTTTATACTTTTCCTTCACCCTAATATTGCCACAGAAGGTAGTTACTCAATAAACTCTTTATTTTGTGTGTGTATGTGTAGATTAAAGCCAGAGGCATTCTACCTCCAAGCTACACCCCCAGCCCTATTTAATTTTTATTTTGAAACAGGGTCTCACTAAGTTGCAGAGGGCCTCACTAAATTGCTGATGCTGACTGTGAGCCTGTGATCCTCCTGTCTCAGTCTCCCAAGTACTGGGATTACAAGTTTGTGCCACCACGCCCGGTTTCAATAAACTCTTAAAGCTAGAATTTGGAACAGCTCTCCCTGTAAAAACCATAATAAGGCTTACTGAGTTTAAATGAAATTGTATTAAAATAATAAACAGAAGATACAAATGGATAAATAGGTTTTGTGGGTTGATGTTAGAAGTTATCCAATGTATTTATTTCTTGCAGTTCTGGGGATTGAACCCAGGGCCTGGTGCATGCTAGGCAAGCACTCTACCATTGAGCCACATCCCCGGACCATTTTATTTTATTTTTTAATTTTATTATATAGGGTCTTCTTAAGTTGTCCAGGCTGACTTTGAACTTATGATCCTCCTACTTCAACTTCCCGAACATCTGGGATTATAGGTGTGCACCCCTGTGTCCAACCTTTTCTCCCTATTTATGATATTATTTAAATTGAGCGGAGCTTTCTTATTTTTATTAATTCAGTTAGCAAATATTTCTTGCAAGACATATGTGCCAAGCACTTTCTGGACACTCCAAGTTTCAGTTTCCTCTTCTGTTAATGGGGATAAAAAGTGTTCTTAACCTAAGAGGGTGGTTGTGAATATTGAGTGAATTATAATAGGTAACCTGCTTTGATGGGTGACTGACATACAGAAAATGCTTAATAAATGTTAGCTAGTTGTTCTTAGCATTACTGTACAACAATATGATGCAGACATAGTCCCTCCCCATACAGAAATTCAAACAAACAACTTTCTAGAGCAGACAGCCTTGGTAGCTGGGGTCTGTCCGTGTTTCTAGAGTTTCTTGTGTTCTGATCTGGAAGAGACCAGCTGCTGTCCTGCAGCTGGGGCTGGGCTACCTGGTGAGCAGTTGGTGTTTTTCTGTGTGGTTTGTCTGGTAGGCGGAGCCTGACACACTTTGCTCCCCCTGCCCCCCAGGGGACCCAGGGCTGCAATCAGGAAAGTAGCAGAGAACAGCCGCTACTTCTGGAAATTCTAACCAGTGGCCTTGACTCCTGGGAGTTTGCAGCTCCAGCCCCTGCGTGTTTACTTTAGGAGCAGGGGAAGGCTGAGGCCCACAGCTGGGAGGGGTGCCTGGCTGCCTGTCTATTGTCAGAGGCCCCTGGCTTTGTGGCCGTGTGCTCTCACTACCTGGGGAAAGGCGGTAAAGGCAGAGTTTGATAGTTTGATAGAAAGACCTTCTGACCTGATTTGGAGGAAGCAGGAGAGAGGGAAATTTTGACTCCTTCACTTTTTAGACTATGGCCAAGTCTTGAAGTTGACTTCTTCCATTATGAAGTTTTAGGATTGTTTTGGATATCCTGAACACACTAGCTTCTGACACTGTCAAAGATTTGAGATACAATTTTTACACGTTTCCTTCTACTAAGCCTTGTATAGCTCAAATGAGTCCCCAGTGGATGGAGGGGTGAAAGAACCTCACTTTCATGCTGTAAAATAATGATTATTAGCCAGGTATGGTGGCGCACACCTGTAATCCCAGTACTTGGGAGGCCAAGACAGGAAGATCTTAGGTTTGAGGCCAGCCTCAGCAATTTAACAAGGCTCTCAGAAAATTAGTGAGACCTTGTTTCAAAGTAAAAAATAAAATAGGGCGGGGCATATAGCTGGGAGGTAGAACATCCCTGGGTTCAATCCCCAGTAGCACAAAAAAAAAAAATCTTATTAACACCCAAGTTACACCAAGGTACAGAGCTCTGACAAATTTAAGAAGTATATCCAGGGTAGATAGGAGCTGTCCTAGACAGAACAAAATGGATACTGTCCTTCACAACTGCTATTGATTTCACCATTTGGAGGCTACTGTGTCTTTAAAAAAAATCATTTTGTTTTGAGACAGGGTCTTGCTAAGTTGCTCAGGCTGGTCTCAAATTTACAGACTCCTGTCTCAGAAGCTGGGGTTACAGGCATGCACCACCATGCCTGGCTTTTTTTTTTTTTTTAAGAAATTTGTCCTATGAAGACAGATATGAAAGTACAGTAATGAAACGAGCCCCTCTGCTTTCAGGGGACCTCTGTTTGTTTTGGTTGGGTCTCCCTAAGTGCCCATTGTTTGTCTAATCTTGTGTTAGAGCATTTTTCATCCATTTAACAACCTCTATATGTTTTCACTCTTACTGGGTTTATGTTATCCACAAGGACTTGCAAACAGGAAATGTAAGGGAAAAAAAGAGTATTTTAACTGCTAAGATCGTTTTCTGGATTAGTTCTGTTTCAGTGTCAAACATTTCAAAGAACTGCTGAGCTACAGTAGAACTCTGATGCCTCTTCTGGAAGCACAGTCTTTGTAGGGCTCTAGAGCACAGGTCTCAGTAGGAAAGAAGTAGTAGCATGGGGCACACTCCAGGGGAATCTCACTTCTATGGCTAGCCACAGTGTTTGGCAAGAACAGGCCAGCTGTCAGGGTAAAAGTGACTGTGGCTCCTATTGGGGAAGTGCTTGAACTCCGTGACCTGTCAACTGAGCAGACTAAGGAAGAAGTACAACTACCTTTAATCAAGATTGATGACCTCACTGGGTGCCACTGTGCATGCCTGTAATCCTCAGGAGGCTGAGGCAGGAGGATCATAAGTTGGAGGCAAGTCTGGGCAACTTAGCGAGACCCTCTCTCAGAAATTAAAAACAAAACAAAACAAAACAAAAAAGCCCAGCATGGTGGTGCACGCCTATAATTCCAGTACTTGGGAAGCTGAGACAGGAGTATTGCCGGTTCAAGGACAGCCTCAGCAACTTAGTGAGATCCTGTTTATAAAAATAAAAAGGGCTGGTGTTGTAGCTCAGAGGTAGAACACCCCTGGGTTCAAGCCTCAGTACAGAAAAAAAAAAATTTAAAAAAGAGCCAGGTGTGGTGGCACATGCCTGTAATCCTAGTACTTGGGAAGCTGAGACAGGAGGATTGCAGGTTCAAGGACAGCTTCAGAAACTTAGTGAGATCCTGTTTCAAAACGAAAAATAAAATTGGAGTGGGGGTGTAGCTCAGAGGTAGAATGCCCCTGGATTCAATCCCCATTGTACCAAAAAAAAAAAAAAAGAAAATTAAAAAGGTCTGGGAATGCCAGGCAGGGTGGCACACGCCTGTAATGTAATCTCAGTATTTGCGAGGCTGAGACAGGAGGATCACAGGTTTGAGCCAACCTCAGAAACTTAGGAAGATCCTGTTTCAAAATAAAAAATAATAAAGGGCTGGGGGTGTAGCTCAGAGGTAGAATGCCCCTGGGTTCAACCTCCAGTACCAAAAAAAAAAAAAAGAAAAAAGAAAAAAAGCAGAGCTCTTGCCTAGTAAGTGTGAAGCTCTGGGTTCAATCCCCAGCTATAATAATAATAATAACAACAATAATAATAATTGATGCTTTTCATTGAAGACAGTTTTACCTGTCTTGAGTAGAAAAGATTAAGAATGCAAGGGAGAGGCTGCGTTGTGCCATTGAATTGGGATCTGCCTCCTTCTAATTCCAGCTGGGTGACACTGGACAAATTATTTAATTTCTCTGACCTCATTTTCCTCACTACATATTCAATAACGGTTGCTAGTATTCTCTTTAGTTTTACTGATATTTCAAAAATAAGAACAAATATGAAAGAGCAATTTTAAGAGCAGGGGAGAAAAATCAGTATATTTACTCTATTAAGAGGTAAAACAGAGATGACTAACAGCGTTGTACATGGAGTTCACTCATGATTTTAATTAGTATCCTTTAAGGAAAATACCTGTTAGTTTTACTTTTTTAAAAGATAGTTTTGTACACCAAAGTCATTTTACTTTCAAGAGTCTAGGGAAATTAGAAAGGAAATAACATGTCAGTATGACTATAGTATAAAACAAGTAGTAATCCTGAGTGTGGGAATACATTTACCTTCTTAGCTTTTGAGATAGATGAAGATTTTATAAGTACAAACTGGAAAACTCCTTACTATTTAATTGTTTGGCATAAAGAAAGAGATTATCATAATTAAACTATAATTTTTCCTTTTTAAATTTTAAAGCTAGATGGCTAATTATGCTCTGTTATTTATTTTTTGTTTGAATTCTAGCATTTACAAAGTGCTGTTAAATTTTTTTTTGAAGCACTTTTATGCTCTTTTAATAAATAAATCCCTTGGGAGGCTGAGACAGGAGGATTGCAGGTTTGCAGTTAGCTTTAGCAACTTAGTGAGACCCTGTTTAAAAAAAATAGGGCTGGGTGTGTGGCTTGGAGGTAGAATGCCCTTTGGTTTAATCCCCAGTGCCAAAAAAATAATAAATAAATAAATAAATAAATAAATAAATAAATAAATAAAATCCCCAGAAAAATCTTGTAAGGTAGTAAGAGCACATACTATTTTTCACTTTCTATAAGTAGTAAACAAAGGGGGCTGGGTTGACATTCAATCATCCTTGTAAACATAAGGATTCTAACACAGAACTGAGATTTTGTTGGATACCTGCAGTTTGAAACTGTTTAAATTGTTCTATCTAGCAACTCTTTTGACAGGAGGCAGAATAGTTTTTTGTTTTGTTTTGTGGTGCTGGGGATTGAATGCAGGGGCATTCTACCTCTGAGCTACACCCTCAGATCTGTCTTACTCTTTTTTATTTTGAAACAGGTCTCACTTAGTTGTGAAGGACCTCACTAAGTTGCTGAGGCTGGTTGTGACCCTGCATACTCCTGTCTCAGTCTCCTAAGTATTGGAATTACAAGCGTGTACCACCTCTCTTGGCTAGAATAATTTTTTTAATTTCAATTTTACTCTGTCATTTCAAACAGTGGTTCTTCCTGCTAAATCACATTGGCATATTATTGGACTTGTGTATATATTATATTTTTGAAGACGATGTCTTAATCTTTAATCTGATTATGTGGCATCTATACATCATTTTTTTTGTATATGTGTGTGGTACTGGGAATTGAACCTAGGGGCACTCTACCTTTGAGCTACCCCCCCAGCCCTTTTTTAAATTTTTTTTGTTTTGAAATAGGGTCTTGCTAGTTTGCTGAGTCTTGCTAAGTTGCTTAGGCTGGTCTCAAACCTGTGATCCTTCTGTCTCAGCCTCCCAAGTACTGGGAAAATAGGTGTGTGCCACTGTGCCTGCCTTAAATACCATTTCTTTGGTTTTTTTTTTTTTTTGTGGTATTGGGGATTGAACCCAGGCCCATTCTATGTCAGAGCTACACTCCCAACCCCTTTTTTTTTTTTTTGGCGGTACCAGGGATTGAACCCAGGGGCATTCTACCTCTGGACTACACCCCCAGCCCTATTTATTATTCTTTATTTTGAAACAGAGTCTCACTAAGTAGCTGAGAGCCTCACTAAGTTGCTGAGGCTGGTCTCCAACCTGTGACCCTCGTGTCTCAGCCTCCTAAGTACTGGGATTACAGGTGCACTCCACCATGCCTGGCCCCTGTATACCATTTGTAATGAATACTTCTTACTGTCAAATTGAAGCCAAGACTCCAAAAGTGTCAAACTTAGACTAGTTGGGTAAATATTATAAGCTTCAATTCTATGTTTGGGTGAAAGCTGGAAGCTTCAGTCATCCTGATGTCTGTAAACACCAGGTGACTGAAATGTATTCAAGTTAACCTTTCACATAGACTGAGTTTCCTGTAGACACACCGTGGGTGCTGGGAGTTTGGGAGTCCATTTGTGTCACCTGCTGTGTCTGTTGGTCTTAATGTTTTCATACGCTTAAATTCCTTTTGAGGAGCCTTTCTTTTACCCTTCAGCCTCTGGCCATGCTGATGGAGGACAAAGATCCATGTGCTAGGCCCCAGCAAGGCTCTGACCAGCACAGCCTTCACAGGCTCCTACCCAGGACCCACCCTCGGGAGATGCTGGAAACTCTGGAAAGAAGCACCAGGAAGGCAGCTGCCTCCTTGCCTGTGGCTGACTGAAGAGAGTGTCTTAAAAAACATTGCCGGGCATGGTGGTGCATGCTTGTACTCCCAGTACTTGGGAGGCTGAGACCGGAGGATCCGGGTTCGCGGCCAGCCTCAGCTACTTAGTGAGTCCCTCCGCAACTTAGTGAGAC
>PVJS01065113.1:0-10064 GCA_004027185.1 Glis glis
AAAAAAAAAAAAAAAAAAAAAAAATAGGGCTGAGGTTGTGGCTCAGAGGTAGAATGCCTCTGGGTTCAATCCCCAGTAAAACACACACACACACACACGCACATGCGCACACGCACACACGCACACCAACAAAGAAAAGCCCAGAATCAGATGGCTTCACTGCTAAATTTTACCAAACCGTAGTGAGACTCTCAGCAACCTAGTGAGATCCTATTTCAAACTAAAAAATAAAATAGGGCTGAGGTTGTGGCTCAGAGGTAGAATGCCCCTGGGTTCAATCCCCAGTAAAACTCAGCCTCCCAACAAAGAAAAGCCCAGAATCAGATGGCTTCACTGCTAAATTTTACCAAACCTTTAAATAAGGAATGCCATTTCTTCTCAAACTGTTCCAAAGAATTAAAAGGGAGGGAACCCTTCTAAACTCATTCCACAAGACTCTATTACCAAAACCAGACAAGGATACAGCAACAACAACAAAAAGGAAACTATAGACCAATATTCTTGATGAACATAGGTGCAAAAATTCTCAACAAAATACAAGCAAATCAGCCAGGTGTGGTGGCACATGCTTGTAACCCCAATGCGAGAACACATTAAAAGATCATTTACCATGATCCATTTGGTTTCATCCCAGTGATTCAAGGATAATTCAACATATATAAATTAATAAACATAATACAGCATATCAACAGAATGAAGCAATAGATGCAAAAAAAGCATTTGATAAAATTCAACATCCCTGCATGATAAACACCCTGAGCAAATTAGGTATAGAAGATCATAGCTCAACGTAATAAAGGCTATGTGTGACGGATGCACAGCTAATGTCATACTGAATGGGGGAAAGCTGAAAGAATTTCCTCCAAGACTAGGGGGGAAAAGAGGGTGTCTAGTCTCACCACTCTTATACTAAATAATACTACAAGTTTTAACCAGAGCAATTAGGCAAGAGAAAGAAATAAAAGGCATACAAATAGGAAGGAAGTCAGAGTATCCCTGTTTACAGATGAGATGATTCTATACATGGAAAAACCTAAAGATTCCTCCAAAGACTACTAGAACTGATTAATGAATTCAGTGAAGTTACAGGATACAAAATAAAAAAAAAATCAGTAGCTTTTCCGAACATCAATATTGAGTTTCATCCACAATAGCTATGGAAATAATAATAATAAAATTAAATACCAAGGAACAAATCTAACCAAGGAACCAGGCATGGTGGTGCACTCCTATAATCTCAGCTACTCAGGAGGTTGAGGCAGGAGGATCACAGGTTCAATACCAGGTCTCTTAGTGAGATCCTGTCTCAAAATAAAAAGTGAAAAGGGCTGGGGTGTGACCCAGTGGCAGAGTACCCCTCAGTTCAATTCCCAATACCACAGAAATAAATACATAGAGAGATATAATATAGTTATGAATTGGGAGACCCAATATTAGTAAAATGGCAGTTCTTCCCAAATTGATCTATAGATTCAACACAACCCAAATAAAAAATCCCAGCAAGTTTTTTCATAGATAACAATAAATCAACTCTAAAGTGTATGTGAAAAGGCAAACAACCTAGAATAGCCAAAGTAATTTTTTAAAGAATAACAATAAAGTTAGAGGATTTATACTACCTAATTTCAACACTTCCCATCAATTGGCAGGCAAGACTGTTGTGTTGTTGAAAGGATAAGTATAGATCACTGAACATATAACAATTCCAGTGAAGTACATCCATACAGATGCTCTTCCACTTGCAATGGTGTTATGGCCCCATAAATCCATAAGTTGTAAATACCCAAAGATGAAAATGCATTTAATACACCTAACCCCCTGGCTACCATAGCTTAGAGCACAGCACCCTGGATGGATTGTTCACTCATGATCATGTGGCTTCCTGGGAGCTGCCCAGCATTACAAGTGGTATCACTCGGCAGATCACTGGCCCCGAATTCAGAGTACAGTTTGAATGTATATTGCCTTTGCACCATCATAAAGTGAAAACATCCTAAGTTGAAATAAGAGGCCTTCTCTGTATCTTTTTGACAAAGGTGTCAATGGAAAAAGTAAAGTCTTTTCAATAAATGATGCTGAAATAGCTGGATAACCATACAGGAATAATTTTACAAAGAACTGCAACCCTTCCATCATATCACAACTCTCAAAAATTAATTCAGAGTCGGTGTGGTAATAAAATGGCAGTTCTTTCCCAGTACCCCAAAAATAAGTAAATAAATGAAAGGGTTGCTGGTCTTCTTATTGGGTTGTAAAAGTTCTTTATGTAGTTAGAAACAAATCCTTTGTCAGATATGTGTTTTGAATATTTTCTCACATCTTGTGACTTACCACTTTGTTTTCTTATTGGTGTGTGTGTGTGTGTGTGTGTGTGTGTCTGTGTGTGTTACTGAGGATTGAACCCAGGGGCATACTACCTTCAAGCTACACCCCCAGCCTGATTTTATTTTTTATTTTGAAACAGGGTCTTGCTAAGTTGCAGAGGGCCTCACGAGGTTGCTGAGGCTGGCGGTGAATCTGCGATCCTCCTATCTCAGCCTCCCAAGTACTGGGATTACAAGTGTGCGCCACCATGCCCGGCTTTTTCAGCAGCAAAAATTTTAATTTTAACAATTCTGTTTTATCCTCTTTTCTCTTGTATGATTCCTCTGCATTTTGTGTCTCATATAAAAATCTTTAGCCAGGTGTGATGGTACACACCTGTAATCCCAATACTTGTGAGGCTGAGACAGGAGGATTGCAGGTTCAAGACCCTCAGCAACTTAGTGAAACGCTCAGCAACCTAGTGAGGCCTTATTTCTAAACAAAAAATAAAATAAGGGCTGGAGGTATAGCTTAGAAGTAGAATGCCTCTGGGTTCAATCCCCATTACCACCAAAAAACAAAACAAAAAACTTTGTTTAAGTTGCTGAGGCTGGACTTGAACACGTGATCCTCCTGTCTCAGCCTCCCAAGTACTGGAATTACAGGCATGCAGCATCATACCTGGCCAACCCATTTTTTTAAATGGGCAAAATATTTGAACAGATATATAGCCTGGCTTATTTATCATTACTTTTACTCTAATAGCCAATATTCTTCTTTCAAGTACTAAATAACATGTATTCCTGATAAAAATAACTTATGTTTTCAAAATCCAGGTCTTCAACTGAGTTAAAATAATTAGCTGTTCAGAAAAGCATTTACTGAGCCAGGCATGGTGGTGCACGCCTGTAATCCCAGTACTTGGGAGCCTGAGACAGAAGAATCTCAGGTTCAAAGCCAGCCTCAGCTACTTAGCAAGGCCCTGTTTCCAAATAAAAAATAAAATAGGGGGTGTAGCTCAGAAGTAGAATGCCCTAGTGTTTAATCGCCAGCACCAAGAGGGGAAAAAAAAGTATTTATTGCCCAAGGAAGTAGTTTTGAACTAGAAGTATCAAGACAGAGTTCTTTTTGTCTTTAAAGACAAATTAGTTTCACTGGGTTTATTTTTGCCCTCCAGCCTTTGGTACTATTCCAGATAGTGTGTCTGTCTTATTTCAAGGAGGCTGTTAAACCTGTTACAGGTGATACACTGGGGCAAGTCATATGCTTTGAAAAGCCACAATTCTGGTGAAGGCTGAAGGGAGTGAAATTTCAAGTGATGAGATTCCACCATCATTGACCCAGCAGAAGGATTCTATAGAAAGATGGTGGGGGAAAGGTAAAATTAGAAATGTGAGCCGAGAACTTACCCACGATTATTAATTTCCAAGGTTTCCCTGACTCTAGAGAGAAGAGTCAGGCACTCATCCCCGACCATGTCTCGCATGGTCTAAGCTCCAGCCCTGGGCTTGCAGCACTCACCTCTCCTTGTAATGCCCCCAATGCATCCACATCCTAAAGCCCAAAAGGAGCCCCTCGCCTCACAAAGGCACGAGAGGTCTGATCCTCCTTGTCAGGCCAGTCCCTTCTTCCTCTGCTCCCACAGCACCCGTGCTTCTGAGCTAACACTCACCTTTCTCTGCCTTGTTTGATTTTGTGTGTGTGTGTTTTTTTGTGGTACCGGGGATTGAACCCAGGGGTGTTCTACCTCCACGCTACACCACCGGCCCTATTTTTTTATACTTATTTTGAAACCGGGTCTCACGAAGTTGCGGAGGGCCTCACTAGGTAGAGAGAGAGAGCGCGCGAGCGAGCGCTGAGGCTGGCCTCGAACCCAGATCCTCCGGTCTCCGCCTCCCAAAGTACTGGGATTACAAGCGTGCGCCACCACGCCCGGCTTTTGTTTGTTATTTTTATCGGTGTCTTTCCACTTCAGCCTGACCTGACCTTGTTCTTTAGATGGCAGAGAGCCACATCCAGACCCCGGCACAGGTCCTGGCAGATAATACTGATGCAGGTTGGGGGGGACTGATCCTTACTTTATTTATTTGTTTTTATTTTTTTATTTTTTTTATTTTTTTTAATTTTTTTTTGCGGTACCGGGGATTGAACCCAGGGGCATTCTACCTCTGAGCTACACCCCCGGCCCTATTTTTTATACTTTATTTTGAAACAGGGTCTCACGAAGTTGAGGAGGGCCTCACTAAGTAAGAGAGAGAGAGAGAGAGAGAAAGAGAGCTGAGGCTGGCCGCGAACCTGGATCCTCCAGTCTCCGCCTCCCAAAGTACTGGGATTACAAGCGTGCGCCACCACGCCCAGCTGATCCTTACTTTAATAATCAGGGAAAGAAGCTGGACAAGGGAACACACTTGCCCAAAGTTATTTATTCAGATGGCAGGAGAACCCATTCTAGTTCCCAGGTCTCTTGTCCCCCTACTCAAACTACGCTAGTGTACACGCTAGTGTGTGCAACCTTTGGGCAGGAATCGAGAGCTAGGGATGGAGTTCAGGGGAGCACTTACCTAACCTCCACAAATGACTAGATCTGTGAGCTAGAGAGGAGGATGCTGGGGCTGAGGGATGCCAGGGCGCACGTTAGTGGGTTCAAAAGAGAAAAGGTTTCAATCTGCTGGTCCGAAGGGTTTCAGCAAGCCCATGAAAAGGACAGCAGCCCCACCCTTTCTGTATGCATCTGTTCCCTATGCATTCGCTCGCTTGTTCATTCACTACATTCATTATTTACTACGTGGCAAACACTCACCTGGTGTTGAGGAGACAAGAATGAGTAAGACGGTTTCTTTCCTCGAGGAAGTCAGTCTGGTGGAGGAGACAAGTAACAGTGGTGTGTAACAGATAGCAGATGCCGCCCTCCCGAGAACAGCAGTAAGCAAATGATTGGTTATGCTCAGAGGTAGAGGACAAGGAACTGCTTTAAGAGATGTGCCAGTTAGGCTGAATTTGAGGGGTTAGGAGATGGCCAGACTGAAGCAAGAAGCCCTCCAGACTCAGCAAATAACACAACAAAGCCCAGAGTTCCACTAAGTGAGGCCTGTCAGGAATCCTGTGAAGTATTCTCTGAGTTCAGTGTGTCCTAGAGCGGGAGGGGGCTGAGGGGGAGGCGGGAGAGCAACCGGAGTGAACCTAGGCCTGGCGCAGTCCTGAGGTGTTGACGTAGTATCAAAGATTGGTGAGTGGGGAAGTTGGCAAAGTAAATATAGGTAGGCTGTAGAGGATAGAGAGGCCCTGAGAGGATAGGAAGGAGGCTGAGTACAGGCCCTCTCATTAGGCCAGAAGAAAAATCAGGAGGAACTGAGTTGGAGTGGATTCAGTAGGACTTGACTGGTTTGTGAGTAAGAACTCAGAATGTGGGTAACTCTGGTTTCTGGCTTCTCTCCCAAGACCAGAGAGTCAGGAGAAGTAGATTTCAGAGGGAAGGCGATGAGTCTATTCTTGAACATGTTCAAGTTGCAGGACACCTGTAATGTTCTCCCTATCTCCATTCCCACCTTAAAATCCTACAGAGGGCCAGGTACTGTGGCACATACCTGTAATCCCAGTACGTGGGAGGATGAGACAGGAGGATCGCAGGTTCAAAGACAGCTTCAGTAACTTAGTGAGACTCTCAGTAACCTAGCAAGACCCTGTTTCAAAACAAAAAATAAAAAAAAATAAAAAGGCCTTGGGCTTTAGCTCAGAGATAGAATGCTCCTGGGTTCAATCCCCAGAACCAAAAAACAAAAAAAAAAACAAAAAACTACAGAGGCTTCCTGCTCTCTGATGCCCTGGCCTGGTGATTACACTGTCATCTCTCAGCACTACCTTTTTTTTCTTCAGTGCTAGAGATTGAACCTAGTACTTGGGAGGCTGAGACAGAAGGATAACAGGTTCACAGCCAGCCTCAGCATGCTGGCTAGGCAAGTGCGGTAGCACTGAGCTATGTCCCCAGTTAATATTTATTTATTTATTTATTTATGGAGGGTGCTGGGGATTGAACCCAGGAGTGTTCTACCTCCGCGCTACACCCCCGGCCCTATTTTTTTTTTTTTTTGCGGTACCGGGGATTGAACGCAGGGGCGTTCTACCTCCGCGCTACACCCCCGGCCCTATTTTTTTATGCTTTATTTTTGAAACTGGGTCTCACGAAGTTGCGGAGGGCCTCACTAGGTAGAGAGAGAGAGAGGAGAGAGGAGAGAGGAGAGAGAGAGAGAGAGAGAGAGAGAGAGAGAGATCACGCGCGTACACATGCGCGCTGAGGTTGGCCGCAAACCCAGAACCTCCGGTCTCCGCCTCCCAAAGTACTGGGATTACAAGCGTGCGCCACCACACCCATTGCCCCCATCCCTATTTTATTTTTTATTTGGAAACAGGGTCTCTTAGCCGGGCGTGGTGGCACGCGGTTTTAATCCCAGTACTTAGGAGGCTGAGACTGGAGGATCCAGGTTTGCAGCCAGCCTCAGCTACTTAGTGAGGCCCTCCGCAACTTAGTGAGACCCTGTTTCAAAATAAAGAATTAAAAATAGGGCTGGGGGTATAGCCCAGAGGTAGAATTCCCTGGGTTCAATCCCCAGTACCGCCAAAAAAATTAGAAACAGGGTCTCTCTAAGTTGCTGAGGCTGGCCTTGAACCTGCGATCCTCCTGTCTCAGCCTACCAAGTACTAAGATTATAAGCGTGTGCCACCAAGCCCAGCTTAATTTATTTTTTTAATTGGTAGATACCATTTTGTGATTTTATTGTGTACAATGTTTTAAAGTATGTATATATTATTTAATGCAGCTAACAGTTGTATTGCCTCAGTTATCATTTTTGTGTTGAGAATACATAACATCTACTCTGTATTTTTCAAGAACACAGTATGTCATCATTAAGTTAGTCATGATGCAATTATGTGTCCTTTAACCAGCGTCTCTCCCTTCCCTACCCCACCCGGCTTCTAGTAATCACCATTCCACTCTGCTTCTATGAGATCAACGTTTCTAGATTCCACATAGGAATGAGGTCATGCGGTATTTGTCTTTCTCTCAGCTTTCCCTTTTAACACACTTCTTCCAGCCCACGCAGCTCGCAGATCCTTGAGCTTGCCACGTTCTGTTCTACATCTTTGTGCCTCCAACTAGAATACCTTTTCCTTTTCATGTCGCCCCCTACCCCATTCCAGACCCACCCAGATGTAACATCTTTGAGGGTACCTTCCCTGACATTCTCTACCACCCCCCTGGGAGGGTTGGTATAAACCCGTCAGCAGCCATGTACTCGCCCCCATGGATGGCAATGATTCTCAGGTGTCGCCGCCTCCACTACTCTGACACCCCACACAGGGCAGGTGGCATCTTTGTACCCACTGTGCCTGGCCTAGACGGAAAGTAGGACGTCGGTAAATGTTTGTTAAAAGAACAAATCCAGACGGAGGCATCCAACAGAGTTGGAGAAAAGGCAGAATGGAAAGTACCAAAGAAATGTGGACAATGTGAGCACGTGTCTGCCTGGCTCACCGTCCTCTCCCCTAAGCACTACCTCATGTGAAGACCAGACATTATTATCTAGGCCCATGGCTGTTGGCTCGGGTATATGTATGGAATGGGGTAGAAGGAACGCGGAGGCCTAGGGAGGAAGACTGATGAAGGTTTGGGGACTGAAATCAGCTCCCAGCCATCGAGCGCCCATGGTTACCTAAGAGGAAGCCTGGCCTACACACCTGGTTTCCTTCCTCTTTCTAAGTTCTGGGCCCTAATTTCTACCACCACCTGGTGGCCACATCTTAAATAACAAGCTCCCCATGAGCTGAGAGGGCATCTGTGGGCAGAGGATCCATGGACCGGCCTCGTAGGGTTCTGACACCACCACCCCAGAAAGAGCAGGCACATCTGTGTCTGTACAAGAGTGCACAAGAGCTGCCTTGTTCGGGTGAGAAGCCCCGAGAGCTTGTTAGCATATGCCCCTAGGCCGAGAATCCTGCTGTAAGGAATTAAGTCTTATCCTTTTTTTCCCCTAAAAAAATTCTCTGAAGAATCATAAAAGGTAGAGAGGCCAACCTGGATCGCTGCTGCTCAGAACCTCACCCTCCAATTTTCCAAAGTACTTAGACAAAACATAGAATCCAGCTCAAAACTACCCTGTAAAGCCAAAGGCTTATAGAGCCTCAGAGCATGATGGACCCATCAGAACCATCGAGACCCACTGGGTCACACCTGAGAGAGGGACTTTGCTCCCAGAGCACACTGTAGCAATACTAGAACCTAACAAATTGCCCTCTCTAGCTGATCCTCTCTTTGTTTTGTTTTGTTTGCTTTGGGTTTGTTTGTTTGTTTGTTTGTTTGGGGTTGTTTGTTTGTTTGTTTGTTTTTATAGTGCTGGGGATTAAACCTAGGAGCATTCTACCTCCAACCTATGCCACCAGCCCTATTTTATATTTAGGTGCCTGGCTGCTCCTCTCTTTATGGCTTGCCTTATTTCCCATAACTGCAATTAAAAAAAAAACTTTTCAATCTCGAATATTTCCAAACAGGAAACCATTTTTCCTCAATATTTTTAGATTTCTGGAGTGAGCTAGATGCCTATCAACAAACAATAATACATGGTAGAAAATAAATCTATTGCTTACATTCATTTATTTATTTATTTAAGTGTGTGGGTATGATACTGGGGATTAAAAACAGAGGCATTCTACCCCCAAGCTACACCCCCAACCCTATTTTATTTTTATTTTGAAATAGGGTCTTGCTAGGTTGATGAGAGTCTTACTACTTGCTGAGACTGTCCTCAAAAATGCAATCCTCCTGTTTCAGCCTCCCACATACTGGTATTACAGGTGTGCCCCACCATGCCCAGCGCTATTGCTTACATCTAAATAAGTTCTTTATAACTTACAACATCACCACTCATGAGCTGGTCTATTTTATTGGGGAGTACTGAGATTCAGAAAGATAAAATAATTTGCATGCTGTTGTCTGACACCAACTTAAGGTTTCTGTTCACTATCGCATAGCTTTTGTATTCAAATGTGTATATTCTGTAATACTTAAAACATTGGACAAGTAGTTGGTGTAGCAGGCTTATTGATACCTGCTTCAGTGATAAGTATAAGACTGACAGCCAGGCAGGGTGGTGCACACTTGTAATCCCAGTACTTGGGAGGCTGAGACAGGAGGATCGCAGGTTCGCGGCCAGCCTCAGCTACTTAGTGAGGCCCTCCACAACTTTGTGAGACCCTGTTTCAAAAGAAAGAGTAAAAATAGGGCTGGTGGTGTAACTTGGAGGTAGAATGCCCCTGGGTTCAATCCCCCTCCCCCCAAAAAAAGACTGACCCCTGCTGATGACAGCCATTTGGAGATGGGGGAGGGATAAAGGCTAGCAGTGAACATCTGTATACTAGGTCTACTCGAGTCTGTCCCAAGCAGCCTTCAGAGTATGTTTTAACTTCCTAGGGATTGAACCCAGGGCCTTCTACCTCCAAGCTATACCCCCAGCCCTTTTTGTTTTGAAACAGGATCTCCCTAGGTTGCTGAGAGTTTTGCTACTTGCTGAGACTGTCCTTTAGCCTGCGATCCTCTTGTCTCAGCCTCCCAGGTACTGGGATTACAGGCATGCACCACCACACCCAGCTTCAAAGTATGTTTTTTTTTTGTTTGTTTGTTTGGTTGGTTGGTTGTTTTGTTTTTTTTTTTTTTTTGCTGTACCAGGGATTGAACGCAGGGGCGTTCTACCTCCGCGCTACGCCCCCGG
>PVJS01065114.1:0-10063 GCA_004027185.1 Glis glis
TATATATATATATATATATTTTTTTTTTTTTTTTGCAGTACCGGGGATTGAACCCAGGGGCGTTCTACCTCCGCACTACACCCCTGGCCCTATTTTTTTATACTTTATTTTGAAACCGGGTCTCACGAAGTTGCGGAGGGCCTCACTAGGTAGAGAGAGAGAGAGAGAGAGACAGAGAGACAGAGAGACAGAGAGCTGAGGTTGGCCGCGAACCCGGATCCTCCGGTCTCCACCTCCCAAAGTACTGGGATTACAAGCATGCGCCACCACGCCCGGCTAACATTTTATTTTTCTATAAATTAATTTTAATAGTTAATGAATCCTGATATGCCGGATGTGGTGGCACACGCCTGTAATCCCAATACTTGGGAGGCTGAGACAGGAAGATGGCAGGTTCGCAACCAGCCTCAGCAACTTACAGAGGCTCTCCGCAACTTAGAGCCTGTTTCAAAATAAAAAATAAAATAAAATAAAATAGGGCTGGGGGCATAGCTCTGAGGTAGAATGCCCTTGGGTTCAATCCCCAGCACAAAACAAACAAGCAAAACACAGTAGAGCCCTGGCCTAGCATGGTAAGGCCCTGGGTTCCATCCGCAGCACTGCAGGGGAAAAAAATCAAAACAATCACAGAAGTCATGATTTTTTTTGGGGGGGGTGGTGGTACTGGGGATTGAACCCAGGGCCATTCTACCTCTGAGCTACACCCCCAGTCCTATTTTTTATTCTTTATTTTGAAACAGGGTCTCACTAAGTTGCGGAGGGCTTAAGTTGTTGAGGCTGGCTTCGAACCAGCGATTCTCTTGTTTCAGCCTCCCAAGTACTGGGATTACAAGCGTGTGCCACCATGTCTGGCCTGAAGGCATGATTTTTTTTTTTTTTTGCGGTACCGGGGATTGAACCCAGGGGCATTCTACCTCTGAGCTACACCCCCGGCCCTATTTTTTATCCTTTATTTTGAAACCGGGTCTCACGAAGTTGGCCGTGAACCCGGATCCTCCTGTCTCAGCCTCCCAAGTACTGGGATTACAAGCGTGCGCCACCACGCCCAGCCATGAAGTCATGATTTTTAAGCTTGATCACCTGTTTATTAGGTAAAGGAAATACAGAAGAGGACTTGGTAAACACACACACACCTCTTCAGATAGGGTCTTTCTGTATTCTCACAGTTTCCTATGCACATCTCTACTAAGGCATTCATATTATAGCATAAATTATTTTCCTGTATCTCCCCCGCTTTCCCATGAATAACTAAAAAGAAATGACTATGGGGTTTTTTGTTTGTTTTGTTTTTTGGTACTGGGGAGTGAACCCACGGGTATTCTACAAGTGCCACTGCATCTGGCCCCCCAATCTTTCTTAACCTTAATTTGAGAACTAGTTCACTTCTCCACTCTCCTATAAAGCACTTTATTAACACTTCAGATTACAACAATTCTTACTATATTTAAGAGTTAATGTCTCACCTGGTGTGATGACACACACCTGTAATCCCAGTACTTGGGAGTCTGAGATAGGAAGATTGCGGTTCAAGATCAGTCTCAGCACCTTACTGAGATCCTCAGCAACTTAGCAAGACCCTGGTTCAAAATAAAAAAGGCTGGGGTATTGCTTGGAGGTATAATGCCTCTGGGTTCAATTCTGAGCATGAGAAAAACAAAACAAAACAAAAAACGCTAATGTCTTGAACTGGCAGTTCCCAACCATTTTGGTCTCTAGTCCTCTTTTTTTTTTTGCGGTACCGGGGATTGAACGCAGGGGCGTTCTACCTCCACGCTACACCCCCGGCCCTATTTTTTTATGCTTTATTTTTGAAACCGGGTCTCACGAAGTTGCAGAGGGCCTCACTAGGTAGAGAGAGAGATACAGGGAGAGAGAGAGAGAGAGAGAGAGAGAGAGATACAGGGAGAGAGAGAGAGAGAGAGAGAGAGAGAGAGAGAGAGATACAGGGAGAGAGAGAGAGAGAGAGAGAGAAGAGAGAGAGGAGAGATAAAGCACGCGCGCCCGCGCATGCACGCTGAGGTTGGCCGCGAACTCGGATCCTCCGGTCTCCGCCTCCCAAAGTACTGGGATTACAAGCGTGCGCCACCACGCCCGGCCTCTAGTCCTCTTTTACACTCTGAAAAAATTAAAGAGTAGCCTAGTGGGGAGAGGTGGTGCACACATTCCCTACTCAGGAGGCTGAGGCAGGAGGATCTCAGGTGAGTTCCAAACCATCCTGGGCAACTTAGACCCTGTCTCAAAATAAAAAATAAAAAGGGATTGGGGTGCAGCTTGGTGGTACCTTGGGTGGCACCCTGGGTTCAATCCCCAGTACCACAAAAAAATAAAAAAGTGATAGACTTGCAGATGGACACTGTGGCACATGCCTGTAATCCCAGTGAGAGATTGAGACAGGACATGGCAGGTTTGAGGCCAGCCTCAGCAATTCAGTGAGACCCTCAGAAACTTAGTCAGACTCTGTTTCAAAATAAAATAGGGTTGTTGGGGTGTAGCTCAGAGGTAAAATGCCCCTGGGTTCAATCCCCAGTACCAAAAAAAAAAAAACCCACAAAAGAAACAGATTTGCTTTATTCATTTTCAAGAATCTCTGTCAAATACTCAAGCCCTAATACACACAGTTTGACACTCATTCTTTTAAGTAAAAATGGTATTCTGTGAAAAAAAAAGTTAATTCAGCTCATGACTCAAATGACTGCACAAGTGGTTTTCCTCATGATAACCATCATGCTTTGGTATTTAGCAAAAGTGTTTTGTATGTACTGGTTCAATCCCCAGTAACACACACACACACACACACACACACACACACACACTAATTATCAGAACCCAAATACCATGCTTAGCTTCCTTTATATATTTCAATATAATCCTCACAACTACCCATTGAATATCCCTAGAAAAAAAAATTGGCAGGGTCACAGAAGCAATAAGGGACTGAGGGTTCAAGCGCGAGCAGTATGGTGTCAGCGCCCGTCCTCTCACCACGATGCTGCAGCTCATGCTCCAGTCACACAGCCCAACCCTCCCGTCACCTTTATGGGTAAATTATTCATATTGGTCCTTGTTCCCATATGCTTCTATTTATTTTTAGTTCTATTTTTTGTGAGACTGGGGATTGAATTCTACCTCTGAGCTACTCCCCCACCCCAGCCCTATTTTATTTTTTAGTTTGAAACAGGGCCTCACTAAGTTGCCGAGGCTGGCCGTGAACCCACGGTCCTCCTGTCTCAGCCTTCCAAGTACTGGGATTACAGGTGTGCACCACCACACCTGGCATTTCTATTTATTTGTAAGGCTAGAAGATAAATTTCACAGTGATGATACAAATTACTCAGACTCATATGGTGAGAGTCTGGAGAGTAACTAAGGGACTAATTAAGAAGTATGACCTTCCTCCCCAAGGAATTATTTAATGGCAGCTCTTCCCTCATGAAATGGCTTGAGTTCCCTTTCTAATAGTCTACACGTAATTCACAGAAGCAGGCTTTTCTTTTCCTTCCTTCCTTCTCCCAATAAACAGCATACACAATTTCTACAATTTCTGGCTTTGCAAATGACTATTCTACAGAAGAACAATTTTTTTTTTTTTTTGTACTGGAGATTGAACCCAGGGGCCTTCTATCTCCGGACTACACCCCCAGACCTATTTTATTTTTTATTTGGAAACAGGGTCTCACTAAGTTGCTGAGAGCCTAAGTTGCTGAGGCTGGCTTCGAACCTGTGATTCTCCTGTCTCAGTCTCCCAAGTACTGGGATTACAAGCGTGTGCCACCACACCCGGCCTCCACATTTCATACTAATTAAAAATTAAAATTTTTGCCAGAGCGAGGTGGTGAATGATAAGAGGAATGAAGAAACAAGAGCTGAGGAGAATCAGGACTGTAGTGGAACGTGCTTCAGGTGGAGTCGCACAATGCTACTTCCAGTGACACTCTGAGATTCAAACTGATCCCTCAACTTTCCTCTTGTGCAACCAGTTGAATTTTGGGGCCCAGAAACAGCCAAACATTGTCAAGAGTAACCCTTGCCTACAAACTGTCACCTGCCAAATCAATCTGTGGCAGGAAGCCCAGACTGTGACAATACCCTGTCCTGAGACCAAGGGCAGGAGATGAGGAGGAGAGGAGGGGATTTAATCAGTTGATGATACTTTTTCATTCTTTTGGCCACTGAATCCTAATAAATAGATCTCTTTCAAGCTGGTACACACCTGTAATCGCAGTAATTGGGAGGCTGAGACGGGAGGACCACAGGTTCACAGCCAGCCTCAACAACTTAGCGAGACCCTATTTTAAAATAAAAAAAAAATAGGGCTGGGGATATAGCTTGGAGGTAGGTAGAATGTCTCAGGGCTCAATCCTCAGCACCCACACAAAACGAAGTGATACTGAAATGATTTAATATCTAAGAAAGAAGTCAGGCATGGTGGTGCATGCTTGTAATCCCAGTACTTGGGAGGCTGAGACAGGAGGATCACAGGTTTGTAGTCAGCCTCAGCAACTTAGTGAGACCCTCTGCAATTTAGTGAGACCCTGTTTCAAAATAGAAAATAACAGCTGGGTGTGGTGGCGCACGCTTGTAATCCCAGTACTTGGGAGGCTGAGACAGGAGGATCACAGGTTCGAGGACAGCCTCAGCAAGTAGTGAGACTCTCATCAACCTAGTGAGTCCCTGGTTCAAAATAAGAATAAAAAAATAGGGCTGGGGGTGTAGTTCGGAGGTAGAATACCTCTGAGTTCAATCCCCAGAACCAAAAAAAAAGAAAAGAAAATAGGGCTAAGGGTATAGCTCAGAGGTAGAATGAATGCTCCTGGGTTCAATCCTCAGTAGCAAAAAAAAAAAAAAAAGTGTACTAGAACATCACATCAAGTATCTCAAGTTCTTATTTACTGTCAGAAATACTTTTAACATTTCCTTCCTAGATTTTTTTTTTTCTTGTGGTACTAGAGATTGAACCCAGGGGCATTCTACTTCTGAGCTACAACCCCAGCCCTTTTTATTTTTTATCTAGAAATAGGGTCTTGCTAAATTGCTGAGGCTGGCCTTAAACCTGCGATATTCCTACCTCAGCCTCCCAGGTACTGAGATTACAGGTGTGCATCACCATGACTGGCCTATAGTATATAATTTTTTTTTTTTTTTGGTGGTACTAGGGATTGAACCCAGGGATATTCTACCTCTAAGCTACACCCCAGCCCTATTTTATTTTGAAACAGGGTCTCACTAGGTTGATGAGAGTCTCACTACTTATTGAGGCTGTCCTCAAACCTGTGATCCTTCTGTCTTACTTCCCACGTCCTGGGATTACAGGTGTGTGACACCACGCCCTGCCTATAGCACACATTTTAAGCTCTATGGAGAGCTGGGTTTTTTTCACCTGTAGAGTGTCCAAAATTTCAAAGATTAAGCTAGGTGCAGTGGCACATGCCTGTAATTCCAGTGATTTGGGATGCTGAGGCAGGAGGAATGTGCCAGCCTAGGCAATTTAGTGAGACCCTGTCTCAAAATAAAAAAAATAAAATAAAAAGGTCTGGGGATGTCGCTCAGTGGGAGAGCATACCTGGGTTCAATCCCCAGTACCACACACAAAAATTCTTTTCAAAGATTAACATATATTTTTTTCTAAATTAAAATTTAGAAGCCTGGCATGGTGGCCCTCTGCAACTTAGTGAGACCCTGTTTCAGAATAAAAAATTAAATAGTGTTGGGGTGTGGCTCAGAGGTAGAATGCCCCTGGGTTCCATCCCCAGCACCACACACATACACACACACAAAAACAAACAAACAAACAAACAAACAAACAAACAAAAACATTAGATCATTCATAATGACAGTGTAGTGTTTTAGAGGTTCCAGGGTTGTGGTTTTTGGTTTTGGTTTGGATTTTTTATTTAAGCGCACTTTTTGAAAATCAGTAAACCCAACTGCAGTGTATAATACTTATTCCCAGAACAGGACTACTACCATTGAAAAGTGCTTATAGGAAAACAACTTGAACAGTAAAAGTTGGCCCCTGGTTCCAATGACTGAAGGCACAATGATAGTTATTATGTCATCCTACAGTTTAACTATATATCTATTAAAACACAGATAGCCATGTGTGGTGGTGCATGCCTGTAATCCCAGTACTTGGGTGGCTGAGACAGGAGGATCGCAGGTTCAAAGCCAGCCTCAGCTACTTAGTGAGGCCCTCTGCAACTTAGTGAGATTCTGTTTCTCTTTTTTTTGGGTGGGGGTGATGGGGATTGAACCCAGGGGCATTCTACCTTTAAGCTAGAACCTCAGCCCTATTTTATTTTATATTTTATTCTGAGTTTCACTAAGTTGCGGAGGGCCTCACTTAAGTTGCTGAGGCTGGCCACGAACCTGCGATCCTCCCATCTCAGCCTCCCAAGTACTGGGATTACAAGCATGTGCCAGCAAGCCCGGCTGAGATCCTGTTTCAAAAACTAAAATATAGCCGGGCGTGGTGGCACACGCTTGTAATCCCAGTATTTGGGAGGCTGAGATGGGCGGATCACAGGTTCGCAGCCAGCCTCAGCTACTTAGTGAGGCCCTCCACAATTTAGCAAGACCCTGTTTCAAAATAAAGAATAAAAAGTAGGGCTGGGGGTGAAGCTCGGAGGTAGAATGCCCCTGGGTTCACTCCCCAGTACTGCAAAAAAAAAAAAAAACTAACTAAAATATAAAATAGGGCTGGGGGTGTAGCTCAGAGGTAAAATGCTCCTGGGTTCAATCCCCAGTACAGGCCCCCCCAAAAAACACAGATAAACCAAATAAGCAGTAACAATGACATTTAGCAATCAACTCTTTAAAACTTTTAATGGTTTTCAAGAGTGGGAGACTAGGATAACTACTGAAGTAACTTCTTAAAACTGTTTAACTGATGTAGTTACACATAAGAATGATACTGTAATTCTGTGACATTTAAAACTTTCTGTCAGCCGGGCGGGCGTGGTGGCGCACGCTTGTAATCCCAGTACTTTGGGAGGCGCGGAGACCGGAGGATCCAGGTTCGCGGCCAGTCTCAGCTCTCTCTCTCTCTCTCCCTGTCTCTCTCTCCTTAGTGAGGCCCTCCGCAACTTCGTGAGACCCGGTTTCAAAATAAAGTATAAAAAAAAATAGGGCCGGGGGTGTAGCGCGGAGATAGAACGCCCCTGCGTTCAATCCCCGGTACCAAAAAAAAAAAAAAAACTTTCTGTCATAGCCCAGCATGGTGGTGCACACTTGTAATCCCAGTACTTGCAAGGCTGAGACAGGAGGCTCTCAGGTTTGTGGCCAGCCTCAGTTACTTAGTGAGGCCTCTGCAACTTAGTGAGACCCTGTTTCAAAATAAAGAATAAAAAAATGGGGGGGGGGTGTAGTTTGAGGGTAGAATACCCCTGGCTTCAATATCCTGTACCACACACACACACAAAAAAACCCTTCTGCCAGGCATGATAGCACATGCCTGTAATCCCACTAATTGGGAGACTGAGACAGGAGGATGGAAGGTTAAAGGCCAGCTTCAGCAACTTAGCAAGACCTTGTTTCAAAATAATAGAAAAAGGGCTAGGTGTGTAGCCTGGAGGTAGAATGCCCCTACCTGCAATACCCAGTACCAACCAACCAAATATAACAAAAAGCTTTCTTCCTCACCTATACTTGTCATGATAGGGGCTATGGTACTAAATCAAGCGTTAGATTGTAAAATCCTAGACTACCATTAGACTATAAATTTCAAGCAATTTTAACCTGGTGTTGCATTCATCCCAAAAGAAAAGTTAAAAGCAATTGAAATAATCCAATTTCACAACATATTATACATTATGCTTGAAATGCAATGAAGTCCCATTATTATACAATAATGAAGAGGCAAAGATTTGGCTTATTATCTAGGGAATTAGAAGGTGTACTACCTAGAATTCTTATCTTGCTAATCTTTGTTTTCTTTAAACAATATTGTCCTGTCATAAACGAAATCATTTTTTAGTCTTCTGGAAATCCACGTGTCATCGCTGGGGTGCAAAATGGTGCTCAAAAACAAAAACAATCCCCCCCAAAAAAAAACAGGTGCAAGGTTTGGGCCCCTGGGAAACTGTACCCTCCAATTCCCCGTCCCAGTTCAGCCCAAGTTCTAATTGTGACCTTGGGAAATGGCCCTGGATAAGGGACTCGGTTTCTCTCTCTTCTCAATTCTGTGGGCTCAATTATGAGTGCGGGAGGGGATGGGGAGGGGGACCAACCCCCAGGCACCGTGGACACCTGCGTCGCAGTTCGCTTCAGGTGCACTCAGATCGTCCGCCCAGCTCGTCGCCCCGGCTCTCCCATCCTCTTCAGCCACCCGCTCGCTCGCAGCAGTCTCCTCCCGGTTCCCCCGCGGGTACCCCCGGATCTGCGTGGCGCTCCCCCATCCCTTTGTGCCTTGCTGCCAGGAATGGACGGTGCGCTCGTCCTTCCATCCGCTGAGAAACGCCCCATGGACCCTTTTTTTTCTTCTCGAGCATTTTCCCCTCGGAGGGCTCTTGACACCGCCGCACTCCCGGGACCCCCACCCGGCCGCTGACTCGAGACCCCTCGCCGTCCCTCCCCGCAGGAGACCTCCCGGCACCTCCGCGGGAGCCTGCGAGTCACTGCCGCATCCTCCCAAACTCTCCCGCATTTCCACCCGGCTGCCTGGCGCGGAGCTCCGGAGGACTCTCAGCACCTTCGGGAAGAAAGCCTCCCCGCCTCCGCCCTCGGGTTCCGGGGACCCCCTCACCTCCGCGGTGAGAGATGTGTTTACTGAGGAATCGCTGCTTCTTTCTCCGGTGCAGCAGGGTCGGGTATTTAAGCAACAAGAACGAGGTCACCAAGTACCCTCCCAGCGTGGAGAGGAGGTAAAAAGCCTCGGTGGACATCTCAGTCACCATGTGGGAAGTCTCCCACCTCCCCGGCCTCGGGACGCCGCGGTCGGCAACGGCTGCAGCTGCGGCTGCTCGAGGTCGGCTCGCCCCCCGCCGGCGCCAGGGCTGCAGCGCACTTGTGCGCGTCGGCCCACCGCGCAGGCGCAGCCCGACCCCGGCGCCGGCAACAAAGGGGCTCCACCGCGCAGGCGCGCGCCGGCTCCCGGGACGGAGCCTGCGGAGGTCCTGCAGCGAGCCGAACGCCCGGCGCCTCGCGGGGTGCTTCCGACGAGGTGCTTCCGACGCGGTGCTGCGAACACGCTCTCCAGTGAGGCCACAGCTCGGAAACCTGACAGTGTGTGTGCCATCGCTCAAGCAGAAAAGGCGAAGATGGCCTGCAGGAAAGTCTGACATAATTGGAAATTTCACATCCAATTGGAAAGATCCCAGGGCATGGCTTAACTCCTGCTCTAGGAAATGCAAAGATTACTGATTCCTTGTGTACAGTAGGCACTCAAGAAATAGTTGATATAGCCGGGCGTGGTGGCGCACACCTGTGATCTTAGTACGTGGGAGGCTGAGACAGGAGGATTGCAGGTTCATGGCCAGCCTCAGCTACTTAGTGAGGCCCTCCGCAACTTAGACCCTGTTTCAAAATAAAGGGTAAAAAATAGGGCTGGGGGTGGAGGTCGGAGGTAGAATGCCCTTGGGTTCAATCCCCAGTACCGCAAAAAAAAAAAAAAAAAAAGGGCTGGGGGTGTAGCTCAGAGGTAGAATGCCTCTGGTTTCAACCTCCAGTACCAAAAAAAAAAAAAAGTTTTAGTTAAGCCAGTAGTGATCTACACATGTAATGTCAGTGACTCCAGAAGCTGAGGTAGGAGGATCTCAAGTTCCAGGCCAGCCTAGGCAATTAAGCCAGACCCTATCTCAAAATTAAAAATGAACGGGGTGAAGCCGGACGTGGTGGCACATGCTTGTAATCCCAGTACTTGGGAGGCGGAGACCAGAGGATCCGGGTTTTCGGCCAGCCTCAGCTACTTAGTGAGGCCCTCCCCAACTTAGTGAGACCCGGTTTCAAAATAAAGTGTAAAAAATAGGGCCGGGGGTATAGCTCAGAGGTAAAATGCCCCTGGGTTCAATCCCCGGTACCGCAAAAAAAAAAAAAAAAAGAACGGGGTGGGAGATGGGTGGGTGGGTGG
>PVJS01065115.1:0-10063 GCA_004027185.1 Glis glis
TCTCCCTCTCTCCCTCTCTTTGTGGTACTGAGGATTGAACCCAGGGGCATTCTACCTCTGAGATATATCCTCAGCCATTTTTTATACTTTTATTGGTGCAATGTAGTCTCACATCATAATGTAGTTCATAATGATAGTGACATAGACGCAAACAGCACTTGGTGGGCTTTCCCCCAGCTCCTTCCCTTCCCCACTTCCCCAGACAGGATATTGAGATTGGCATTGGTATCCTCATATATGTACATAACATCAATGGAAATGATTCCTTCCTTGATTCTCCCTTTCCCCCTAATCCTCCCCTAGACCACTTCCCCCTCTTCACTGGGGTTTCTCCTCCATTATCTAAAGTCCCTCTTGTATTCCCCCTTACTCCCTAGCTTTCACATTATGAGAGAAAACATATGACACTTCAGTTCCTGTGACTGGTTAATCTCACTTAACATAATGTTCTCCAGGTCCATCCATTTTCCTACAAATGACATCATGTTGTTTTTCTTTATTGCTGAGTAGAATTCCATTGTGTGTATATCCTGTAATTTTGTAATCCATTCATCTGTTGGTGGACATTTAGGCTTGTTCCATAAGTTCTCAGCCATTTTTTATTTTTTATTTTGAAACAGTGTCTCACTAAGTTACCTTGAACTGGACTCAAACCTGTGATCCTCCAGTCTCAGCTTCTCAAGTACTGGGATTACAGGCATGCAGTGCAGACATAGTGTTTCTCTCTCTCTCTCTCTCTCTCTCTCTCTCTCTCTCTCTGTCGCACTCACTCGGAATTTAATCTGGGGGTGTGGGTTCTACCACTGAGCTACATCCTCAGTTATTTTGAAACAGAGTCTTGCTAGGTTACTGTATGCTGGTCTTGGACCTGCAACCTTCCTGTTCCAGCCTCCCAAATATTGGAATTATAGGTATGCACCACCATGCCAGGCTAGACATAGTATTTTTTAAATTAAAAAATAATTTCATATGGTCCAGCACTCCCACTCCTGGGTATATATCCAAAGAAACTGAACTGAGTATTTTGAAGAGACATCTGCACCCCCGTGTTCATCACAGCACTATTTACAACAGCCAAGTAACGGAAGTAGCCTATGTGTGCATCGATTAATGGATGAATAGATAAGGAACCACGTGGTACCTATACACAATGGAATACTATTCGACTGTAAAAAGAATGAAATCCTGTCATTTGTGACAACATGAATGGATCTGGAAATCATTATATTAAGTGAAATGAGCCAGGCACAGAAAAACAAGTACTACATGATCTCACTCATAATATGTGGAAACTAAAAAAGAAGATCTCATAGAAATAGAGAATAGAGCCGGGTGTGGTGGCGCACACTTGTAATCCCAGTACTTTGGGAGGTGGAGACCGGAGGATCCTGGTTCGCAGCCAGCCTCAGCTCGCTCTCTCTCTCTCTCTCTCTCTCTCTCTCTCTCCCCCCTTAGTGAGGCCCTCTGCAACTTCATGAGACCCGGTTTCAAAATAAAGTATAAAAAATAGGACCGGGGGCGTAGCGCGGAGGTAGAACGCCCCTGCGTTCAATCCCCGGTACCGCAAAAAAAAAAAAAATAGAGAATAGAATAGTGATTACCAGAGCTTAGGCAGGGGTGAGGGGTGAAGGGGTGAAGACAGGATGGTTAATGGGGATGCAATGCAGTTGGATAGGAGGAATAACTTCGAATATTCTGTAGCATAATTGGACAACAATGGCTGGCAACAATTAATTGAATGTTTACAAATAGTTAGTAAAGAGGATTTTGAATCTTTCCAACACAAAAAATGATAGACATTTGAGGTGATGGATATGCCAATTTCCCTGATCTGATCATTTCAGTACATTATATACATGTATACATACATTATATACATGTTATACTGTATTCCATAAATGTAAGTATTTTCAATTAAAATTTTTTCATGTGTGGCACTGGGGATTGAGGCCAGGGGCATTCTACCTCCGAGGTACACCCCCAGCCCTATTTATTTTTTTGTTTTGAAACAGGGTTTCGCCAGGTTGCGGAGGGTCTTACTACTGAGATTACAAGTGTGAGCCACCAAGCCCAGCTATCAATTAAAAATTTTAAAAGGCTGGGTGCAGTGGTGTGCATTTGTAATCCCAGTACTTGGGAGGCTGAGATAGGAGGATCACAGGTTTGAGGCCATCCTCAACAGCTTAGTGAGACCCTGAGCAACTTAGCAAGACGCTGTTTCACAATTTAAAAGGCTGTGAGTGTAGCTCGGAGGTAGAATGACCTGGGTTTAATCCCAATACCCCCCAAAATAAGAATATATTTAAAAATAATATAGATTACAGATAAAATCCAGTTGAAGGTATGAACAATTTCAAATTTCTTAACCATAAAATGCAAATTTGAAACTGATAGAGGTGGTGCACACCTGTAATCCCAGTATTTAGGAGGCTGATACAGGAGAATCAGAGGCTTGAGGCCAGCCTCAGCAATTTAGTGAGACCGTTTTTCAAAACAAAAAATAAAAAGTGCTGGGGTGTTGCGGACCATCAAGGGTTAAGTTTGTGAGGTCAATTAGACCATCTCAGCAGCACACACAGTGAGCTGTGGAGAAGGAGAATTCCTGCATGCAGGACTGTCTCAAGGTCCTGATATCAGAAATGAGCCCAGGTGCACATTCCTTCCTTATATTGTGTCTCTCCTTGATGTATGCTAAGAATAGCCTTTTTCTCTATATTACAAGTTACTTTTTGTGTATCCTGAGTTTGGCATTAACAGACAGTTTGTTTGAACTTATTATTAAAAAGAGGCTTCTTTTTTGTGGTACTGGGGATTGAACCCAGGGGCATTCTACCTCTGAGCTATACCCCCAGCCCTAATTTTTTTATTCTTTATTTTGAAACAGGGTCTCACTAAGTTACAGAGGGCCTCATGAAGTTGCTGAGGCCGTCCTTGAATCTGTGATCCTCCTGTCTCAGCCTCCCAAGTACTGGGATTACAAGCGTGCGCCACCATGCCCAGCTAAAAAAAGAGGCTTCTGTAAGGAGACTAGCAGAAGTAGCAGAGATGTAGTGAAGAAGGAGCTCTCTGCTTTTCTCTCCGGCTGCCCCACATATATAAATAACTAAATAAATAATAAATAAAAAACTCTAAAATTTAATTAAGACTCCGAGTGTACATGTGAGGAAATGAATAAGCCTGAATTGTCTGATCCTACTGAAAAGTGATCGTGGCACTGGGGGTGTAGCTCAAAGGTAAAGTGCCCCTGGGTTCAATTCCCAGTACCAAAAATAAAGGAAGGAAGGAAAAAAGGAAGGAAGGAAGGAAGGAAGGAAGGAAGGAAGGAAGGAAGGAAGGAAATGATTGCAATGTCAGGTGTGGTGGCGCACGCCTGTATCCCAGTACTTGGGAGGCTGAGATAGGAGGATTGCAGGTTCGAGGCCAGCCTCAGCAACTTAGTAAGACCCTCCGCAACCTGGTGAGACTGTTTCAAAACAAACAAAAAAAATAAAAAGGTCTGTGGGTGTAGCTCAGAGGTAGAATGTTCCTGGGTCCAATCACCAGTGCCTAATAATAATAATGATAATAATAATAATAATAAAATAATTTCATTTTGAAACCATATAACTTCAAGAGAATACCAGTAATGGGCTGGGGATGTAGCTCAGGGGTAAAGCACTTGCTCAAATGTGCAAGGCCCTGGGTTCCATCCCCAGTAACACACACACACACACACACACACACACACACAAACACACAAACAAATAAAATACAGGGCTAAGAAATTGATTCAACTCTAGGCCGGGCGTGGTGGCGCACACTTGTAATTCCAGTACTTTGGGAGGCGGAGACCGGAGGATCTGGGTTCGCGGCCAGTCTCAGCGGTCTCTCTCTCTCTCTTTCTCTCTCTCTCTCTCTCTACCTACCTAGTGAGGCCCTCCGCAACTTCATGAGACTCGGTTTCAAAATAAAGTATAAAAACATAGGGCCGGGGATGTAGCGTGGAGGTAGAATGCCCCTGGGTTCAATCCCCGGTACCGCAAAAAAAAAAAAAAAGAAATTGATCCAACTCTATGTGACTATGTACCAATAATATTCACCCTGGTTCTGTTACTTTTAAATATTCAGATAATATAAATAATGTGCTTTAATATAGACAGAGGTTATTTTCATCTTCTATTTTCTTTCTTTTTTTGGTACTGGGATTGAATCCAGGGGCATTCTACCTCTGAGCTATACCCCCAGCCCTTTCTTATTTTGAAACAAGATCTTGCTAAGTTGCTGAGGGTCTTGATAAATTGCTATGGCTGGCCTCAAACCTACAATCCTCCTGTCTCAGTCTCCAAAGTGCTGGGATTATAGGTGTGCACCACCATGTCCGGCTATATTCAACTTTTAGATCTTTTTTGTCTTTTTGGAACTATATTCAATTTTTAAACAAATGGTTTTACAATATAAGATCAATATAATAAAAATCAATTTTTACAATTTAATAACAATATATAAGAAATCAATGTTTGGTCCAAAATAAATATTTCAAACTCTTATAGTTATTTTCAGAGCTGTCTTCACACAGAAGTTTCTTGATTTGGACAAGAATTTTTTTTTTTTTTTGCGGTACCGGGGATTGAACCCAGGGGCGTTCTACCTCCGCGCTACACCCCCGGCCCTATTTTTTATACTTTATTTTGAAACCAGGTCTCACGAAGTTGCAGAGGGCCTCACTAAATAGAGAGAGAGAGAGAGAGAGAGAGACAGGGAGAGAGAAAGAGAGAGAGAGCTGAGGCTGGCCGCGAACCCGGATCCTCCGGTCTCCGCCTCCCAAAGTACTGGGATTACAAGCGTGCACCACCACGCCCGGCTGGACAAGAATTTACATGGTCGCACTAATGATAACAGCAGACAACCTGGGCTTCGAACCCACTCTGCCACTTGGTAGCTTTGTGACTTTAGGTAAACCATTCACTCTTTCCCATACTCACTTTTCTCAACTTTAAAGTGGAGATGATAATTTGGGTTATTTTGAGGATAGAATGAGAGAACATGTATACTTAGCATAATGCCTTGGCATCTAGAGCTCTCAATAAACACATACTATTATCATGGCTGCTGTTATTATTATTAAGAGGCTATGTCTATGATACCAGCTGTCTGGTACTGGCATGTCTATGATACCAGCTAAGTGAGAGATTGAGACAGGAGGATCGCAAGTTTGAGGCCAGCCTGGGCAATTTAGCAAGACCATGTCTCAAAATAAAAACGCTTGTAATCCCAGTACTTTGGGAGGCGGAGACCGGAGGATCCGGGTTCGCGGCCAGCCTCAGCTCTCTCTCTCTTTCTCTCTCCCTGTCTCTCTCTCTCTCTCTCTCTCTCTACTTAGTGAGGCCCTCTGCAACTTCGTGAGACCTGGTTTCAAAATAAAGTATAAAAAATAGGGCCGGGGGTGTAGCGCGGAGGTAGAACGCCCCTGGGTTCAATCCCCGGTACCGCAAAAAAAAAAAAAAATTCTTGTCCAAATCAAGAAACTTCTGTGTGAAGACAGCTCTGAAAATAACTATAAGAGTTTGAAATATTTATTTTGGACCAAACATTGATTTCTTATATATTGTTATTAAATTGTAAAAATTGATTTTTATTATATTGATCTTATATTGTAAAACCATTTGTTTAAAAATTGAATATAGTTCCAAAAAGACAAAAAAGATCTAAAAGTTGAATATAGCCGGACATGGTGGTGCACACCTATAATCCCAGCACTTTGGAGACTGAGACAGGAGGATTGTAGGTTTGAGGCCAGCCATAGCAATTTATCAAGACCCTCAGCAACTTAGCAAGATCTTGTTTCAAAATAAGAAAGGGCTGGGGGTATAGCTCAGAGGTAGAATGCCCCTGGATTCAATCCCAGTACCAAAAAAAGAAAGAAAATAGAAGATGAAAATAACCTCTGTCTATATTAAAGCACATTATTTATATTATCTGAATATTTAAAAGTAACAGAACCAGGGTGAATATTATTGGTACATAGTCACATAGAGTTGGATCAATTTCTTTTTTTTTTTTTTTTGCGGTACCGGGGATTGAACCCAGGGGCATTCTACCTCCACGCTACATCCCCGGCCCTATGTTTTTATACTTTATTTTGAAACCGAGTCTCATGAAGTTGCGGAGGGCCTCACTAGGTAGGTAGAGAGAGAGAGAGAGAGAAAGAGAGAGAGAGAGACCGCTGAGACTGGCCGCGAACCCAGATCCTCCGGTCTCCGCCTCCCAAAGTACTGGAATTACAAGTGTGCGCCACCACGCCCGGCCTAGAGTTGAATCAATTTCTTAGCCCTGTATTTTATTTGTTTGTGTGTTTGTGTGTGTGTGTGTGTGTGTGTGTGTGTGTGTTACTGGGGATGGAACCCAGGGCCTTGCACATTTGAGCAAGTGCTTTACCCCTGAGCTACATCCCCAGCCCATTACTGGTATTCTCTTGAAGTTATATGGTTTCAAAATGAAATTATTTTATTATTATTATTATTATCATTATTATTATTAGGCACTGGTGATTGGACCCAGGAACATTCTACCTCTGAGCTACACCCACAGACCTTTTTATTTTTTTTGTTTGTTTTGAAACAGTCTCACCAGGTTGCGGAGGGTCTTACTAAGTTGCTGAGGCTGGCCTCGAACCTGCAATCCTCCTATCTCAGCCTCCCAAGTACTGGGATACAGGCGTGCGCCACCACACCTGACATTGCAATCATTTCCTTCCTTCCTTCCTTCCTTCCTTCCTTCCTTCCTTCCTTCCTTCCTTTTTTCCTTCCTTCCTTTATTTTTGGTACTGGGAATTGAACCCAGGGGCACTTTACCTTTGAGCTACACCCCCAGTGCCACGATCACTTTTCAGTAGGATCAGACAATTCAGGCTTATTCATTTCCTCACATGTACACTCGGAGTCTTAATTAAATTTTAGAGTTTTTTATTTATTATTTATTTAGTTATTTATATATGTGGGGCAGCCGGAGAGAAAAGCAGAGAGCTCCTTCTTCACTACATCTCTGCTACTTCTGCTAGTCTCCTTACAGAAGCCTCTTTTTTTAGCTGGGCATGGTGGCGCACGCTTGTAATCCCAGTACTTGGGAGGCTGAGACAGGAGGATCACAGATTCAAGGACGGCCTCAGCAACTTCATGAGGCCCTCTGTAACTTAGTGAGACCCTGTTTCAAAATAAAGAATAAAAAAATTAGGGCTGGGGGTATAGCTCAGAGGTAGAATGCCCCTGGGTTCAATCCCCAGTACCACAAAAAAGAAGCCTCTTTTTAATAATAAGTTCAAACAAACTGTCTGTTAATGCCAAACTCAGGATACACAAAAAGTAACTTGTAATATAGAGAAAAAGGCTATTCTTAGCATACATCAAGGAGAGACACAATATAAGGAAGGAATGTGCACCTGGGCTCATTTCTGATATCAGGACCTTGAGACAGTCCTGCATGCAGGAATTCTCCTTCTCCACAGCTCACTGTGTGTGCTGCTGAGATGGTCTAATTGACCTCACAAACTTAACCCTTGATGGTCCGCAACACCCCAGCACTTTTTATTTTTTGTTTTGAAAAACGGTCTCACTAAATTGCTGAGGCTGGCCTCAAGCCTCTGATTCTCCTGTATCAGCCTCCTAAATACTGGGATTACAGGTGTGCACCACCTCTATCAGTTTCAAATTTGCATTTTATGGTTAAGAAATTTGAAATTGTTCATACCTTCAACTGGATTTTATCTGTAATCTATATTATTTTTAAATATATTCTTATTTTGGGGGGTATTGGGATTAAACCCAGGTCATTCTACCTCCGAGCTACACTCACAGCCTTTTAAATTGTGAAACAGCGTCTTGCTAAGTTGCTCAGGGTCTCACTAAGCTGTTGAGGATGGCCTCAAACCTGTGATCCTCCTATCTCAGCCTCCCAAGTACTGGGATTACAAATGCACACCACTGCACCCAGCCTTTTAAAATTTTTAATTGATAGCTGGGCTTGGTGGCTCACACTTGTAATCTCAGTAGTAAGACCCTCCGCAACCTGGCGAAACCCTGTTTCAAAACAAAAAAATAAATAGGGCTGGGGGTGTACCTCGGAGGTAGAATGCCCCTGGCCTCAATCCCCAGTGCCACACATGAAAAAATTTTAATTGAAAATACTTACATTTATGGAATACAGTATAACATGTATATAATGTATGTATACATGTATATAATGTACTGAAATGATCAGATCAGGGAAATTGGCATATCCATCACCTCAAATGTCTATCATTTTTTGTGTTGGAAAGATTCAAAATCCTCTTTACTAACTATTTGTAAACATTCAATTAATTGTTGCCAGCCATTGTTGTCCAATTATGCTACAGAATATTCGAAGTTATTCCTCCTATCCAACTGCATTGCATCCCCATTAACCATCCTGTCTTCACCCCTTCACCCCTCACCCCTGCCTAAGCTCTGGTAATCACTATTCTATTCTCTATTTTTTTTTTTTTTGCGGTACCGGGGATTGAACGCAGGGGCGTTCTACCTCCGCGCTACGCCCCCGGTCCTATTTTTTATACTTTATTTTGAAACCGGGTCTCATGAAGTTGCAGAGGGCCTCACTAAGGGGGGAGAGAGAGAGAGAGAGAGAGAGAGAGAGAGAGCGAGCTGAGGCTGGCTGCGAACCAGGATCCTCCGGTCTCCACCTCCCAAAGTACTGGGATTACAAGTGTGCGCCACCACACCCGGCTCTATTCTCTATTTCTATGAGATCTTCTTTTTTAGTTTCCACATATTATGAGTGAGATCATGTAGTACTTGTTTTTCTGTGCCTGGCTCATTTCACTTAATATAATGATTTCCAGATCCATTCATGTTGTCACAAATGACAGGATTTCATTCTTTTTACAGTCGAATAGTATTCCATTGTGTATAGGTACCACGTGGTTCCTTATCTATTCATCCATTAATCGATGCACACATAGGCTACTTCCGTTACTTGGCTGTTGTAAATAGTGCTGTGATGAACACGGGGGTGCAGATGTCTCTTCAAAATACTCAGTTCAGTTTCTTTGGATATATACCCAGGAGTGGGAGTGCTGGACCATATGAAATTATTTTTTAATTTAAAAAATACTATGTCTAGCCTGGCATGGTGGTGCATACCTATAATTCCAATATTTGGGAGGCTGGAACAGGAAGGTTGCAGGTCCAAGACCAGCATACAGTAACCTAGCAAGACTCTGTTTCAAAATAACTGAGGATGTAGCTCAGTGGTAGAACCCACACCCCCAGATTAAATTCCGAGTGAGTGCGACAGAGAGAGAGAGAGAGAGAGAGAGAGAGAGAGAGAGAGAAACACTATGTCTGCACTGCATGCCTGTAATCCCAGTACTTGAGAAGCTGAGACTGGAGGATCACAGGTTTGAGTCCAGTTCAAGGTAACTTAGTGAGACACTGTTTCAAAATAAAAAATAAAAAATGGCTGAGAACTTATGGAACAAGCCTAAATGTCCACCAACAGATGAATGGATTACAAAATTACAGGATATACACACAATGGAATTCTACTCAGCAATAAAGAAAAACAACATGATGTCATTTGTAGGAAAATGGATGGACCTGGAGAACATTATGTTAAGTGAGATTAACCAGTCACAGGAACTGAAGTGTCATATGTTTTCTCTCATAATGTGAAAGCTAGGGAGTAAGGGGGAATACAAGAGGGACTTTAGATAATGGAGGAGAAACCCCAGTGAAGAGGGGGAAGTGGTCTAGGGGAGGATTAGGGGGAAAGGGAGAATCAAGGAAGGAATCATTTCCATTGATGTTATGTACATATATGAGGATACCAATGCCAATCTCAATATCCTGTCTGGGGAAGTGGGGAAGGGAAGGAGCTGGGGGAAAGCCCACCAAGTGCTGTTTGCGTCTATGTCACTATCATTATGAACTACATTATGATGTGAGACTACATTGCACCAATAAAAGTATAAAAAATGGCTGAGGATATATCTCAGAGGTAGAATGCCCCTGGGTTCAATCCTCAGTACCACAAAGAGAGGGAGAGAGGGAGA
>PVJS01065116.1:0-10061 GCA_004027185.1 Glis glis
CCTTCCAAGTCTACTGCCCTCCAGAAAGCTGTGAAGTCCCTTTCTGCCACTCACAGACCACCTCCAGCCTTCCAAGTCTACTGCCCTCCAGAAAGCTGTGACGTCCCTTCCTGTCCCTCACAGACCACCTGCAGCCTTCCAAGTCTACTGCCCTCCAGAAAGCTGTGACGTCCCTTCCTGTCCCTCACAGACCACCTCCAACCTTCCAAGTCTACTGCCCCCTGAAAGCTGTGACGTCCCTTCCTGTCACTTTGGTTGGTTCCTTCCCGAAATGTGCTTCTCCTCATATTGTACTAGGTAACTCTTCTTTCAGGTCTGGGCCTAAACCTCACTCACAATCTCTTCAAAGCCCTTTTTGGCTTTATCATATACAAATGTATGAGCTTGGACAAGTCACTTTATTTCTCTGTGCCTTAGTATACCAATCTACAAACTGGGAATAATATTGTTTACACCTCATAAAAGTGCGATGAGAATTAAGTAAGAGACTTCACGTAAAGCACCTAAAACAGCGCTCACCACTTAGTAATTACTCAATAAAGCACAGTTATTATTGCTATTCCCTGACCCTTAAGTCCAGGCAAAGGGCTCCTACTACTTCCCATTCTTATCCTTAGTATCATCATCATCACTATTCTCCTTTCCCCACCACAGCAATATACCAAAGTGTATATTACATTATATAACCTAACTTTAAGGAAGATGGAAAAGTAGAAGGAAGTAAAAACTAAAAAAGAAGCAAAAAGCAAAAGGAAAACTGGAACGAACAAGCAACAAGGGTGCAAGAGGAAAAGGGTAGACTTTCTTCAGACATTAGTAAAAATAAAATTTAACTTTTGTTTACAGGATCTTAATAGCTTTCCTCTTGAGCCTACAAAGATCCCACACTAGACATAAGACAACTATGAGAGCCCACTGGGAGAAGTTATTGTATGGCAATGATGAAAATAATATTTTCTTATAAATCAGATGAAATAAAGCCAAGGGCAAAAAAGATTCCCTTACCTAACTTGGGGATGAAAGGACATATATAAAACTAATCAGGGTTGTAAAGGAAAATGCATTTTGTAAATTATGAAAAGATTCCAAAACACTGAAATATTTTAGTCTCTTCTTACAAACTAGCTGTTCATTTTAAAGTAATATAGAGTAGCATTATGAACAGAGATTAAGATAAACTAATATACTCAAATTGCACCAACTACATGTACGGCCCACAAAAGTTAAACACAAGAAAGCAACAATGAATAGACTCTTCACCAAAAAAGAAATGTTTGTTTTTGCAGGTTAGCCCCGCCATTTTTTTCACATTTGCATCCTAATAGTGCTACTTGGTCTCCCCATTATGCGATGGCTCTTCACAATGCAGCCAGCTCCCCTGACAACGGCTCCTCTGCCAGGGCAGCTTTGTCTAAATCCTAAAGCTGTGCCCAGCTTTGCACTGAGCCCAGGGGCTGCCTGTGATCTGAATGCCAATGAAGACTGCACACCCTGTTGTCTAACAAGCCAGAGACTAAAAGGTCTCTTTGGGGTCAACAAACTGTCTCGACTACTTTCATAAGCTTAAGAGACTGGAAAATGAAGCTAGAAATGCATCTTCATTCTTGGGAGGACAAGAGGGGAAAAGTATTAAACGTTTAACAGGCACCTGATACTTAAGGGCTTCAACTTTAAATTAGGGAGGAGTCTAGTAAACCTTCACATGTAAACAAAGTACTTGTCCTTTTAAGGAGGAACAAAATTAATCTTAACAGAAAAAGTCAATGAAAATAAATTTCATAGCAAATTTGAAAATGCTTAGAGAATGTATATGCTCAAAACTATATAAAAGCCTTGGATCCTACTTTCCACTTAGTAACTGATTGAAGGAAATGAATATAGACAACGAAATAAAGATGGTAAACTATTCCATTGTAAAATTCTGTGTGCAGCTACAATCCAAGAAATGCAAAATTACATTCCTCTAAAGAACCAATTAGTAAAGTAAGTAGTACCTACTAAACAACAAACTTTAAAAATCATGAAAAGCAGAATAATAATTTTGAACAATATAATTTTAGTTAAACTGTCAATGAAAAACGACATGCACTGTTTGTTTACATGTCTGAATTTGCTACTTCACAAACCTACATTTCCTTCTATTTTGTCTTTGGAGGCTCCCTTTTCTTCCTTATAACTGCTTCACCATCTCTCTTATTTAATCAAATGCCAAATTGTTTTACCTTCTAGGCAGCTCTCAAATTCACCCAGCTAACCCTGCCGCCACAACAGATCAGATCCTGACAGCTCTCATCTGAACTTCTGGGCGAGCCAGAGGAGTCCCACAGATACAGAATGTGATACACATATGTAATTTAAGTTTTCCTAAAAGCCATACTTAACGTAGTAAAAAGGAACAAGTAAAAGTGATTTGAGTATATTTTATTTAACCAAATATATCCAAAACATAATCATTTCAACACATCATTTCAAAAATTCAAAAATCATTTCAAAAATTTTAGAAGTTTTACTTTTTATCATGAATCCAAAATCTAGCTACAGCACAGCTCAATTCAGATGCTAAATTTTCAACAGCTTAACTGAAATGTAGTCCCACCAAAATAATAAAATTAAAAGAAAACTATCTTATACTGCTTTAATTTTTAAAATAAATCAATTTAATACCATTCTTCAGCCACACCAGCTGCGCGTCAAGCTCAGGAGGCACAGGCAGTTCATGGTCACCTTGGCACGCAATGCACCTGGAGGTGTTGAATCTTTGCTTCTTCTAACCCAGACTCGACATATTCAAGAACGCCCCTCACTTCTCAACAATCTCCTGGTAAAACCCAAAGTCTTACAAAGGACTGAGAACACTGGGTTCCTCCTCCTTTTCAGGCCTCAACTAGTTCTTTTTCACAGTTTTCTCCACATCTGAGAGTCTGCTGGGCTCTGGTCCCTGTGGCCTGTGCGGTTAGTGCACCACAACTCTCCTCTCCCATGCCACATCTCCAGCCCAGACACAGCTTTCTATGCAGAGCTCGCTTTCTCAGAGACCTTTCTTTTGCGGTACCTGGGATTGAACCCAGGGGCATTCTTCCTCCAAGCTCCACCCCCAGCCCTATTTTTTATTCTTTATTTTGAAACAGGGTCTCACTAAGTTGTGGAGGGCCTCACAAAGTAGCTGAGGCTGGCTGTGAACCTGCAATCCTCCAGTCTCAGCCTCCCCAGTACTGGGATCACAAGCATGCGCCACCACGCCCGGCTCCTCAGAGATCTTTCTTACACCCCCAGCCCTATTTTTTATACTTTATTCCGAAACCGGGTCTCACAAAGTTGCGGAGGGCCTCACTAAGTAGCTGAGGCTGGCCGCGAACCCCGATCCTCCGGTCTCCGCCTCCCAAGTACTGGGATTACAAGCGTGCGCCACCACGCCCGGCTTCCTCAGAGACCTTTCTGTGTTTCTATTACACCACACCTGCTCTTGGGGGGCAGAAACAACATCACTCTTCCTTACTGCAGTATCTCCTGCTTTTTCCAAAATGCCTGGCACTCTGCAGACACTCAGTAAATATGCATCCATCCACAGGGTAATCTGAGCTACCCCAAGTGTGCTGAAGGCAGGCCTCATGTCTTCATGGGTGGAAGGAAGGTGAGGCTCCTCCTGGGAATTCATTACATGCTTTTATTATAACTAACCCAAAACAGCCTGGACAGATGAGAACCCGCCAATACACTGAAACACCCTGGCTTTCAAAGTTCGAATATGCAGGACAAGGTAACACTCACATTCTGGTGAGTCCACTGGAAGGGTGGTGACCTCAACATCTGAGAAAATTCCAGGTCAAGAGGATAGTTAGGAAAGCTTTCTCCCCACCTCTCCTCAGTGGAGTTCATTAGGATACTGACAGGTTTCCTTCTCTGCCTTTACTCACTATCATTCTGCTGAGATGGAATATTTTATCTAGTGCATAAATTTGGGAAAATAGAGAATTCAGCTCAGATACTTTTCTTCCTTTTGAAGTCTGAGGGGTACAAAAACCACACATTTGCCTTTGTTGCTCTCTACAAGGGATCAGCAAACTACAGAGAACTAAAAGCTTAAATTTCTAAATAAAATTTTATTAGAACAGAGTGATGCTCATTTGTTTAAATGTTGGCTATGGCTGTTTTCTTGCAGTTCAATCACCGAGATGAGTAGCTACAATTCCAACAAAGACCATATAATCTGCAAAGATATTTACTATCTGGCCCCTTACAGAAAAAGACCCCACCTCTTACATTATATTTGTTTTGGGGGGTGGGGGTGGGTACTGCGAACTGAACCCAAGAGCATTCTATCTCTGAGCTCATCGGCAGCCCTTTTTATTTTGAAACAGGGTCTCGCTAAATTGCTCAAGCTGGTCTTGAACCTGCGATCCTCCCATCTCAGCCTCTCGAGTACTGGGATTACAGGCGTGTGCCAACACACTCGGCTCTAGCATTATCTTATTAGTACATTCTGGAGCGTGCTTGGGAAAGACTGCCTAAGTACCAGGGATTGAACCCAGGGGCATTCTACCTCCGAGCTCCACCCCCAGCCCTATTTTTTATTTTTTATTTTGAAACAGGGTCTCACTAAGTTGCAGAAGGCCTCACTAAGTAGCTGAGACTGGCCGCGAATCCGGATCCTCCAGTCTCAGCCTCCCAAGTACTGGGATTACAAGCGTGCGCCACCACGCTCGGCAAGTCTGCCTAATTCGGCAATTCAATCAGCAAGTCATTTGGCTCTCACAGTAAGGCCTTTAATTTAACCTTTCTCATTAGTACAGTAGATTCCCCCTTACCACGGCTTCACTTTTCATGGTGGTTTTAGTCCACTACTAAGGTTTTACTCCACTGCTACGTGGAAATTTCTAGAAATAAACAATTTATAAGTTTTAAATGGTACACTGTGCCTGGCTGTTCTTACACCATCTGCTTCGTCCACCCATGAGGTGAATCACCCCTTTGTCCAGTGTATTCATTCTGTATATACTACCCACCCATTAGTCCCTTAGTAGCTATCTTCAGTTATCATCAGGTCTATTGTCATATTATTATAGTATTTGTGTTCAAGGAACCCTTACTGAGTAGCCTAATGCTTTGTCAAATTCCTAAGTCCTTCACCTTACTTCATCTCATCATAGAAACACTGTATCATCTCACATCTCACCCATCACCAGAAGGGTGATGGATAGTGTAACAGTATAACAAGATATTTACAGACAGGACATCTTCATAACTGTTACAGAGAAGACATTTGCATAACTGTTACCAAACTATATTTTTACAACTGTTCCATGTTATTATTATTAATTTCTTACTATACCTAATCTCTAAATTAAACTTTATCATAGGTAGGTATGTACAAGTAAAATCATAGTATTTATTCAGTATTCAGATAGTTTCAAGCATGTGTGTGGGGGGTGAACATATCCATCACAGACTAGGGGTAGCTACTCTAGACACATTTTGGCCTCCATCTTTACTCTTTATTTTGTAACTAATAGTATATAGAAGGCTAAGAAGGAAAGAGTATTTATACCATGTCCTCTAGAATCCAAACATGTCATCTATATAAACTTTCTAGCCATATTTATTAAGTTCTAGGGAATGAAATTCGAGGGGGAAGGTTTTATGAAATACTTGTTCAAGCCTGGAAATCATTTTTTTAAGGAAGAATGAGCTCTTCATCTGGGAAATTTACATCACTAATGTTAACTTCAACATATATATAACTTGCATACTCTTTATACTGTCAGTAAGGTACACCAGCAATATAAACTCCAGCACAGTTCTCCAAAGACTTTTGTGTTTTCATGTTAGGCCCTTAGTTTCATGAAATCATGTACCTGCATTTTCTGCAGAAATTTTGTTAATCTTTGAACATTACTGATATAAATTCTTGAATGCTTCTCTGTCTATATCTTTCTCAAAACACATTAAGTCAATCTTATGCAAAAAGTGGCACTAGATCACCTATTTCCAGTAACGCTAATAAATTGCTGCAATAATTAAATAGCTTGCATCTTTCCTCTTATGCTAATGTTCTTTAAACTAAGACTGTTTTGTTTTTTGTTTGTTTTCTTACAAGGGCAGAAAATATAAATCTCGACAATAACAAGGTTAAACAGAGGGAATCAAGATTTTCCTTTAGTAATTTTGTAGGACATTTTCCAACACTAATCTTATATAAAATATTTAATTAGGTCAAGGAGAGTGCTGCATATTTCCATCAGATAAATTTGGAGGAGGTAGTGCTAGGGATAGAACCCAGGGCCTTACACATACTAAGCAAATATTCTTTTTTTTTTTTTTTTTTTTTTTTGCGGTATCGGGGATTGAACGCAGGGGCGTTCTACCTCCGCTACTAAGCACATATTCTATCATTGCACTATACCCCTGGCCCTCATCACGTACCTTTTATTCATTTCAATTTCTTCACTAATTTATTCCTATTTAAGATTTCTTTATGGTGCATACCTCACATTTCTGTGTTTTCCACTAAAGTTGCTTAAGTAACTTAATACAAGAAGAGCAGCAGACACAGTAGACTATATTTCCTACCTTATTACTAACTCAGGTTTATTTTTGGGTGCTGGGAATAGTTTCTAGAACAAAAAAACAAGTATGAGAAACAATCAGACCTTTTGAAAAAAAAACTGTGCAAGAAATTAGAGAGAAATGTGAATATGAAAAGGACTTTACTTTCCTAAATATGTTTTATCTCAATTAGGTTGTACTTTGTGTTCACAAGTTTTCAAAACATACTTGCAGAATATATTTTCTAATCATTCTGAGCACAGAATGTGTCACACGCCTCCATGTGGTAGTTGTTACCTTCCTGAACTGAAATTTTTTTTAAAAAGCAAACTAAAGCCGGGCGTGGTGGCGCACGCTTGTAATCCCAGTACTTTGGGAGGCGGAGACCGGAGGATCCGGGTTCGCGGCCAGTCTCAGCTCTCTCTCTCTCTCTCTGTCCCTGTCTCTCTCTCTCTCTCTCCTCTCTCTACTTAGTGAGGCCCTCCGCAACTTTGTGAGACCCGGTTTCAAAATAAAAGTATAAAAAAAAAAACAGGGCCGGGGGTGTAGCGCGGAAGTAGAACGCCCCTGGGTTCAATCCCCAGTACCGCAAAAAAAAAAAAAAAGCAAACTAAATAGTTAAAATCATTTTAATGTTATGAAAACTATGAGATTTCATATGTAGATAACAAATATGACTCTTGGTAATCATAAACTTCAAACATTTTTATATTTCTCATTTGGTAGTATAGTATACAAATGTCTGTCCTTTCCTAATATTTCTATCATAAGCCTATTTCTCCTTCTAAGCACACTCTCCAAACCTGAGTCTCTAAGAAAGGCAGCAAGCAGTCGCTCATAAAACTCATGGCACAGACATTTCAAAGGCTCTAGAGCATCCTTTTTTAAAAGAATGTAGGCCATTTATTTACTGAAATGAAACAGTATTATATGACCTAACAATGACTGCTCACAATAGACAAATATCTGCTAATATAAAAAGTCTAGAACATGTACTTAGTCCTCCAAATAAATAGCAAAGATATGATCTCAGTCAGCAGGGGAATGCAAATTGAAACCACAATGATGTATCACTACATACCCACCAAAGTGCTAAGATGAAAATGATAAACTCAAGATAAAGAACAAATGAAACTCATAAACTGCTGCTGGGGATGTAAAGAACACTTCAGGAAAGTATCTAGCTGTAACTATAAACGTTGAACGCATGCATATATTCATAGTATATCAATCTGTAGTCCTACTTCTAGGTATACACCAAACAGAAATGTGTATGCACACATGACAAACGACATGCCCAAATACCCAACAGTAGAAAAAACAAACTGTCGTCAAACCCTACAATAGAAATATTATATAGCAATGGGCATGAATGAACTAAGTACACCAAACAACATGGATAAATCTCACAAATATAATGCTGATTAAAAAAAAACATGATTCTATATTCAAAAGCAGGCAAAACTAATTGTGTATATGGTACAGAAGTCATCCTGCTAGCTAGATGGGACATAGCAACAGGAGGGGGTAGCAAATGCAGATTTTTAAGGCAGTGGTAATACTGTTTATTTTATTTTATTTTTATTTGTCTATTTATTTTTGCGGTACTGGGGCTTGAACCCAGGGGCATTCCACCTCCAAGCTCCACCCCCAGCCCTATTTTTTATCCTTTATTTTGAAACAGGGTCTCACTAAGTTGCGGAGGCCTCACTAAGTAGCTGAGGCTGGCTGTGAACCCGCGACCCTCCTGTCTCAGCCTCCCGAGTGCTGGGATGACAAGCGTGCGCCACCACGCCCAGCACTACCATTTCTTTGAAGTAGGGATTAGTCGCACGGTGTGCTCACTTTGTGAAACTCACGAAGCTGTGTTCTTAATGCTCTTCTACTTTTCTGTGTGTGTCTCGTACTTTAAGAAAAGCTCACTTTGTTTTTATTTCCACTTAGTCCTGTTTTGATGCTTGTTTCACTAACTTCAGATTCAGTCAGTATTTTATATTCTGACATATACACACATAATATATGTATACACACATAAAGTTTTCTCGTATATGATTGCATATATAAAATAATTGTGCATATATGTTATATATAATTTAATTTATCATCCATCTCTAACTTGACCTATCAGTCCCATGTCTTTACATCTTTCTCCATTATGGTTGTTATATATTTTCATAATATCTAAATCATATCCTATTTAGTTGATAAATTAAAATGTGTTCCATCTTTATATTTCAATAAAGATGTTTTATCTTGAGTAATTTTCCCCTCTAAATAGCAACATAAGCCTATATTTTATAAAGCTGGTTAAAATATAAACTTCAGAGAAACTGTCTTGTCAACGCATGTGTTGCTGAGTTAACAAGTCACTTTATTAATAAAGAACATAGTAAGAGATGAAGAAACTTCCAAGTTTGAGGAACTCGGTCATAGGCAGAGCTGCAGACTGAGCTTCTGATTTCTGTTCTATTTCAAACTAAGATACTCTACAGAAAAGGCGAGGAGTCCCATAACCTCTATATATTTGACAATTTAATGTTCACTGGTCTGTTTTGTTTTTAAGAAATAAGCTTATTAGAACAGTAACCTCCAGTAATCTTTATGAATATGCTTAATGCATATGATGAAAATGAATCAGGAGGAACGCAGGCCCTGTGTTTTACCTCTGGAGAGCTCTTCTTGTCATGAAGAGCATGAACATGAGAGTGGGGTGGGTGCACCAGCACAGGAAGGGAACAACTGGGAGCTGCGTGCGGAGGTTAACAACAGTCATCAGAGGGGCTCTGGGAGCGCACCAGCTGCAAAGTTTTTGTATCAGGCTGTGATTCCACTGGGAGGACGGGAGGCCCTAAATAATGATGTCAAAAGGGCTTTTACATGCCCAGGAAGCTATTTCAAGCAAACAAAAATCTACATTTGTTCCTAATGGAGGTTAAGGCCTATCAGGATTAGAGATAGAGTGTATAGATGGCTATTATCTAAATAAACTCATTGTTACTGGCACAATAAAGGAATATATTCCTAAAAAGGAATATATAATATTTTCATTCTAAAATTCCAAAGAAGAAATAAAATGAACACTCTTTCCTAGTACAAACAATGTCAGAAAGAAACTTCATTTTAAAAGTTGTAAGGCAAAGTGAAGTTGAGAATAAAAAGGGAATTGCAGAATAATTTCAAGAGGAACTTCATCAACGGGGCATTTCTGCATCACACTTCAATGCTTTTCTTTAAGTCGTGGAATCTGTAATTCATAGTAACTGCTTCAGCACAATTTTGGGAAAGTAGAATTAAGAGGCCACTGTGGCCAGTGTTTGCTGACCTCCTCACTAGCTTTAGCATTCTGCCCAGGACACATCAGCCAATGTGGCATGTTATGTTCACTTGTCCAAAAAGCAAAATGACTTTTTTTCCCATGAGAAAATAAAGAGATGAAAGGAAGCTATCTTCACCACAATATGTAATACAGACCAAACTATTACCTAACATTTATTCTTTTTTTTTTTTTTTTTTTTTTT
>PVJS01065117.1:0-10062 GCA_004027185.1 Glis glis
TTACATACATCATGAATCTATAACCAATCAGCTATTTCCAACTAAACTCTAAGTAGGAGGGGGTTTACTTATCTTTTTGTTAGTAACAGAAGCCAAACATTATGCAGTTAATATTATCTCTGGGTGAAAAGTATGTCCTGTATCTTTTTGTTAGTAATGGAAGCCAAACATTATGCAGTTAATATTATCTCTGAATGAAGAGTTCAGTAAAAACTTCTCATTTTGACAGAACAAATTGTTGCTTTACAAATTTTTTTTTCCCCCTTGGGTGGAGTTCTTCTTTTCAGCTACTGAAAGCAGAGAAGGATTTTTTTTTTTGTAAAATGGAGTTACTTCTGCTTTTACACTCTGTTTCTACAGTGAGACCCTGTCTCAAAATAAAGAATAAAAAATAGGGCTGGGGTGTAGCTTGGAGGTAGAATGCCCCTGGGTTCCCCAGTACTACAAAAAATAAAAATAAATAAATAGATACTTCACAAAAGAAGAGATACAATAGCCAATAAATACATGAAAAAATGTTCAACATCATTAGTAATCAGGGAGATGCAAATCAAAACTACACTATTTCATTTAACTCCAATCAGAATGGCAGTCACAAGAAGTCAAACAACAGTGGCGAGGATGTGGGGAAATCCACACTTCTACACTGTTGGTGGGATTGCAAATTAGTGCAGCTGCTATGAAGATCATTGTGGAGATTTCTCAGAAAATTTGGAATGGATGCCGGGCGTGGTGGCACACGCTTGTAATCCCAGTACTTGGGAGGAGAGACTGGAAGATTCGGGTTCACGGCCAGCCTCAGCTACTTAGTGAGGCTCTTTGCAATTTCGTGAGACCCGGTTTCAAAATAAAGTATAAAAAATAGGGCCAAGGGTGTAGCTTGGAGGTAGAATGCTCCTGGGTTCAATCCCCAGTACCGCAAAAAAAAAAAAAAAAAAAAAATCGGAATGGATCCACCATATGATCCAGCTATACCACTCCTGGGTATCTTTCCCAGGGGACTGAAATTCAGAAAATCATCGTACTATATGCATATCCATATTTATAGCAGCACAATTCACAGTAGCCAAATTATGGAACTAACATAGGTGTCCATCAACTGATGAATGGATTACAAAATTATGGTGTATGCACACAATGGTATTCTACTCAGCAATAAAGAACAAAATAATGTCATTTGCAGGAAAATGGATGTACATGGAGAACGTTATGTTAAGTGAGATTAGCCAGTCACAGAAAGTGAAGAGTCATATGTTTTTTCTCATATGCAGAAGCTGGGGAATAATCAGGATACCAGAGGGACTCCAGATAATGGAGGAGGAACTTCCATTATCTGGAACCAGGGAGGTGGAGCCAGGGAGGTGGTCTAGGGGAAGGGAGGGAGGGGAGAAGGAGAATCAATGAAGGAAACACTTTCATTGACACATGTGAGAACACCAATGTTAATCTCCATACCCTGTATGGGGAAGGGGGCAGTGGGGAGGGAGCTGGGAGAAAGCCCACCAAGTGCTGTGTGCATGTATGTCACTATCACTATGAACTACATTATGATGTGAGACTATAATGTACCAATAAAAGTATTAAAAATATCAGTTATTATTATTTGATCCTTAGTTACTTTTTTGCGGTACCGGGGATTGAATGCAGGGGCGTTCTACCTCCGCGCTACACCCCCGGCCCTATTTTTTTAATGCTTTATTTTTGAAACCGGGTCTCACGAAGTTGCGGAGGGCCTCACTAGGTAGAGAGGGAGAGACAGAGAGAGAGAGAGAGAGGGAGAGAGACAGAGAAAGAGAGAGATATAGATCGATCGATCCATCGATCGTGCGGGCATGCGCGCTGAGGCCTTATTTTATATTTTTTAAAATTCTTTTTTTTTTGTGGTACTGGGGGTTGAACCCAGGGGCGTTCTACCTCCGCGCCACACCCCCGGCCCTATTTTTTATACTTTATTTTGAAACCGGATCTCACGAAGTTGCGGAGGGCCTCACTGAGTAGAGAGAGGGAGAGACAGGGAGAGAGAGAGAGAGAGACAGAGAGAGCGAGCTGAGGCTGGCCGTGAACCCGGATCCTCCGGTCTCCACCTCCCAAAGTACTGGGATTACAAGCGTGCGCCACCATGCCTGGCTTATTTTTTAAAATTCTGAAACAGGGTCTCACTAGGTTGATGAAAGTTTTACTATTTGCTGAGGCTATCCTCGAACCTGCAATCCTCTTGTCTCAGCCTCCCAAGTACTGGGATTACAGGCATGTGCCACCACGCCCGGCTCCTAAATTACTTTTATGTCCTTATCACTTACCATTTTCCACCTTGTGCTTTAACCTCTGTTAATACCTAATTATTTACAGTTTTCCACAGAGAAAAATTGTGCCATATTGTCTCACTGTTTTCTTTCTCTTAAGCTAGGTAGATGTCTCTCCCACATCATTTTGTATTTATTACTATAGTGTACTTAGACTGGAAGCTCCCTGAAGGCAAGGACTGTATGTTATTTATGATCAGAATTGAGGAACAGTACAGGTATACAATAATATATATATATTTTTTTGGTGGTACCGGGGATTGAACCCAGGGGCATTCTACCTCTGGGCTATACCTTTAGCCCTATTTTTATTTATTTATTTATTTATTTATTTATTTATTTTTATTTATTTTTGCGGTACCAGGGATTGAACCCAGGGGCATTCTACCTCCAAGCTACACCCCCGGCCCTATTTTTATACTTTATTTTGAAACCGGGTCTCACGAAGTTGCGGAGGGCCTCACTAGGTAGAGAGAGAGAGAGAGAGAGAGAGAGCGAGCTGAGGCTGGCTGCAAATCTGGATCCTCCGGTCTCCGCCTCCCAAGGTACTGGGATTACAAGCGTGCGCCACCACATCTGGCTGGCCCTATTTTTAATTCTTTACTTTGAAACAGAGTCTCAAAGTTGTGGATGGCCTCACTAAGTAGCTGAGGCTGGCCGCAAACCCGGATCCTCCTGTCTTAGCCTCCTAAGTACTGGGATTACAAGCGTGCGCCACCATGCCGGCATATGTTTTTGTTTGAATGAATAGTTGAATGAATTTTTGTGATGTTCTGCTATGAAAAAATAAGCCTAACTATACTTGTTTCTGTTATCTTTTTCTGTATTCTAGTTTGTGAAGCCTGGAGTTGCGAATTCAGGAGACTACACTGACTTTGCAAAAGAAGCAGGTAGTAGAGAAAATTTAGATCTTTGAACATTCATAGTTTATTGAATGGTCTGTTCTTTTTTTTTTTTGGCGGACTGGGGATTGAACCCAGGGGCATTCTACCTCCGTGCTACACCCTCAGCCCTATTTTTTTTCTTTATTTTGAAACCGGGTTTCACTACGTTGCGGAGGGCCTCACTAAGTAGCTGAGGCTGGCCATGAACCCGGATCCTCCGGTCTCAGCCTCCCAAGTACTGGGATTACAAGCGTGCACCACGACACCCGGCTTGTGTGGTCTGTTCTTATTCCATGGTTAGAGCAGCCTTGCAAGAACAAACATAAGTCCAGTCCAGGGGGAAGAACCTATGTAGAGCATTGCCTGTGACCCACTCCAAAAGAGAAAGGGAAAGAGCTGGGGCATCCTTAGCCGCTACACGGCTAGTGGCTTATGGTCTTAATGTGTTATCCAGCTGTTTCTTGGGAAGATAAAGGGATCTGTGGGAGAGAAAGGTAGGTTCATTAAAATGGATAACTGGATTCTAGTGTGTGTTCTCCTCTGGAGTTAAAAACAGAATTAATGTCATCTTTTCCTGGTAAAGGGATAATCACACCAAAATATACTAAAAACCCATATGGTGGTTTTTCTTTCTTCACTTCCCTGAGCCAACCTAGAGAATTCTTTTTCTATCACTAGGCTACTGCATGACTAAATGAGGTGATGCACTTTGTTATTGTTTATTCTTTTTTTTTTTTTGCGGTACCAGAGATTGAACCCAGGGGCATTCTATCTCCGAGCTACACCCCCGGCCCTATTTTTTATCCTTTATTTTGAAACCGGGTCTCATGAAGTTGCGGAGGGCCTCACTAGGTAGCTGAGGCTGGCTGCGAACCCGGATCCTGTGGTCTCAGCCTCCCAAGTACTGGGATTACAAGCGTGCGCCACCACGCCCGGCTGTTATTGTTTATTCTAATGAGTATTAGTGCCAGTAATTATGCAATTCAATATTTAGATATTATATAAGAATCAGAGCATCTCATTTCTCAGAAGGAAGAGTCATGAGATTTGGTTAACTGCTATTGGTTCTCAGAGTGCCAGTAAGCAAGGGTCTTGGGCGAATACTTGTGAGCTGCAACTCAGAGAGAAGGATCCACAGAATGGATTTGGCATTCTTCATAGACATGCCTGGGCCAGGCTGCAAGTATCTGAATTATGGGTTTGAGTTCCTGCAGACAGATCCTCTTCCATTGTTCCATCTCTCTCTCTCTCTCTCTCTCTCTCCCTCTCTCCTTCCCTCCCTCCCTCCTTCTTTCTTTCTCTGTCTCTGTCTTCTCTCTCTCTCTCTTTTTTTTTTTTTTGCGGTACCGGGGATTGAATGCAGGGGCATTTTACCTCTGCGCTATACCCCCGGCCCTATTTTTATACTTTATTTTGAAACCAGGTCTCACGAAGTTGCGGAGGGCCTCACTGGGGAGAGAGAGAGAGAGACACGGAGCGAGAGAGAGAGAGCGAGAGAGCTGAGGCTTGCCGTGAACCCGGATCCTCCGGTCTCCGCCTCCCAAAGTACTGGGATTACAAGCGTGCGCCACCACGCCCGGCTCTCTCTCTTTTTATTTAAATTTTATTTCCTTTTTTTGGTACTGGATATTGAACCCGAGGCATTGTACCTCTGAGCTAGCTCTTTTTATTTTTTATTTTGAAATAGGGTCTCACTAAGTTGCTGAGGCTGGCCTTGAACTGATTACAGACATGTGCCACTACTTCCAGCTCTCTCTTTAAAGAGGACAAGCATGAGAGCTTCTGGCATGGTCAACACAAACAAACAAACAACAAACAAACAAACAACAAACAAACAAACAAATAAATGTTAGAGGAAGGAGCATTAAGTGCCAGTATTAGGCACAGTCCCTGTCCTATGGAGGAGCATCCCTCCCTAGTTCCTTCTAATTTGTTGCTGGGCCACCCAAAGAGTTACTGAGGTTATTCCTAAATGTTCTTGCTTATTTCTATTAGTACCCTGTGTACCCAGTATATAGGTATTTAGATTTGTGTTTCAACTTTTTTTTTTTTTTTTGCGGTACCAGGGATTGAACCCAGGGGCATTTACCCCGGCCCTATTTTTTATACTTTATTTTGAAACCGGGTTTCATGAAGTTGTGGAGGGCCTCACTAAGTAGCTGAGGATGGCCGCCAACCCGGATCCTCTGGTCTCCTCCTCCCAAGTACTGGGATTACAAGCATGCGCCACCACGCCTGGCCATATGTTTCAACTTATTATGCAATTCAATATTTAGATATTATATAAGAATCAGAGCATCTCATTTCCCAGAAGGAAGAGTCATGAGATTTGGTTAACTGATTTGGTTCTCAGAGTGGTTCTCATTTCATATTTACCTCTGTGTTGATAAACTTTCTTCTCTTGACCAATGTTTTCTCTCTTTCTCTGAAGAGGGAGATGTTTTAATCAGTTTTCTATGGATATTTTGACCCATGCATTTTATTTAATTAAAAAATTTGAAGCCGGGCGTGGTGGCGCATGCTTGTAATCCCAGTACTTGGGAGGCTGAGACAGGAGGATTGCAGATTCCCGGCCAGCCTCAGCTACTTAGTGAGGCCTCTGCAACTTAGTGAGACCCTATTTCAAAATAAAGAATAAAAAAATAGGGTTGGGGGTGTAGCTCGAAGGTAGAATGCTCCTGGGTCCAATCCCCAGTTCTGCAAAAAAAAAAAGAAAAAAAATTTAACTGGGCATGGTGGCGCATGCCTGAAATTCTAGTACTTGGAAGGCTGAGACAGGAGGATCATAGGTTGGAGAACAGCCTCAGCAAGTAGTGAGACTCTCATCAGCCTAGCAAGACCCTGTTTCAAAATAAAAATATTTTTATAATAGAGCCGGGCGTGGTGGCGCACGCTTGTAATCCCAGTACTTGGGAGGCTGAGACAGGAGGATCTGGGTTCATAGGTTGGGGGTGTAGCTCGAAGGTAGAATGCCCCTGGATCCAATCCCCAGTACCGCAAAAAAAAAAAAAATATATATATATATATATATAGGACTGGGTGTATAGCTCAGAGGTAGAATCCCCAGGGCTCAATCTCCAGTACCACACACACACACACACACACACACACACACACACACACATCAAAACAAAAAATTTGAGATTACTTTAGTAACATGTGAATATAATACTTTGATTATAAAATAGTAATGTTGACATGAAGTTTGAAACTAACTGGGAATTGACTAATAACAAGAAATCCAGTAATGAGATTCTATCTCATTTTGCCCTCTAGATGTGTGGTGGAGCCTCAGAGATGCACAAAACAAGGACTTTGCCATTCAGAAGCCTTAAGACCCTAGGATTAAATATATTTATAGTTAGGTGTGCAGTTAGGACAGAAAGTATTGTTTCAAAAAGAAGATATGGATAAGCAATGCAGTAGCGTAAAGGAAAAATGATTACTTCCAAAAGGAGACATCTGAGATGATTTGCTGAAGAAAACTCTGAACATAATTTTTACTCACGAGCAAATACTTTAAGTCCCTTTTGATAAAACCCTTTTGTTTTTACAGGCCAGAAGGCATTAGCTGATGCGCAGATCCCGTACTCGGCAGTGGAGCAGGCATGTGTTGGCTACGTTTATGGTATGTGCTAAACTCTAAAAATTACTCACCTGAACTCGCAGCAACTACATAAACAATGCAGAGACTTGTGTGAGTGTTAACTCTCAAAATGCAGATTTTAGCCAGGCATGTGGTACATGCCTGTAATCCTAGTAGTTGAGAGGCTGAGACAGGAGGATTGCAGGTTTGAGGCCAGTCTCAGCAACTCAGCAAGACCCTGTTTCAAAATAAAAAAAGTTAAAAGGGCTGGGGAGGGGTGTAGCTCAGTGGTAGAATGCCCAGGTTGATTCCCCTCTACCTGTGTGTGCATGTGTATGTGCACACAACACACACACACACACACACACACACACACACACACCCCTACACACACATACAGAATTCAAAATCTTAGTCCTATTACTCATAGATTTCCATTGTGTGTTGGCCTAGTGTAATATTTATTTTTATTGCTGTTATTGTATTGCCAAAACAGATTAATTAAAAAACTTTTTTTTGAGGTACTGAGGATTGAACCCCAGGGGCATTCTACCTCTGAGCTACACCTTCAGCCCTATTACTTTTATTTTGAAGCAGGGTATCAATAGGTTGATGAGAGTCTCACTACTTGCTGAGGCTGTCCTTGAACTTGTGATCCTCTTGTCTCAGCCTCCCAAGTACAGGGATTAAGGTTTCTGCCACCACACCCAGTTTAAAAATCATTTTTTTACATTTAAAAATAGAAGAATTAGACAGATGTGGTGCATGCTTGTATTCCTAGTACTTGAGAGGCTGAGACAGGAGGATTGCAGGTTCATGGCCAGCCTCGGCAACTTAGGCCCTCTTCAATTTAGTGAAACCCTGTTTCAAAATAAAAGAATAAAATAGGGCTGGGGGTGTAGCTTGGAGGTAGAATGCCCCTGGGTTCCATCATCAGTACCACAAAGAAAAAAAAACCCAGAAGAATTACTCATAGTTCTACCATATAAGGCTATCTTTATCTATTAGTGTTCAGAAGATAAATTTTTATTCCTTGTTGTCTTAAATTTGTGTTTATTGGCTTTTTTATATCTGACAATTTTTTTTGTTTTGCGGTACCGGGGATTGAACGCAGGGGCGTTCTACCTCCACACTATGCCCCCAGCCCTATTTTTTATACTTTATTTTGAGACCGGGTCTCACGAAGTTGCAGAGGGCCTCACTAAGTAGAGAGAGAGAGAGAGAGAGAGACAGGGAGAGAGAGAGAGAAAGAGAGAGAGAGAGAGAGCGTGCCCCCACGCGCGCGTGCGTGAGCTGAGGCTGGCCGCGAACCCGGATCCTCCGGTCTCCGCCTCCCAAAGTACTGGGATTACAAGCGTGCGCCACCACGCCCGGCTTCTGACAATTTTTTCATTAAATTTTTTTTTGAGGTACTGGAGATTGAACCCAGGGGCATTCTACCTCCAAACTACACCCCCAGCCCTATTTTTTATTGTTTATTTTTGAAACAGGGTCTCACTAAGTTGCAGAGGGCCTCACTAAGTAGCTGAGGCTGGCCACGAACCCGGATCCTCCTGTCTCAGCCTCCCAAGTACTGGGATTACAAGTGTGCACCACCACGCCCGGCTAGATGTGCTCATCTTACTGCTCCAGCACTTCTGCCTTGATGGTCATGTTACTTGGGAGAGGAGGTCACATGTATACTCAGCATGGATCATATTTTTCTGGAATTCCCTGGTACACAGGATCTTTTAAACTTTTTTTTTTTTTTTTTTTTTGCGGTACTGGGAATCGAACGCAGGGGCGTTCTACCTCTGCTCTACACCCCCGGCCCTATTTTTTTATACTTTATTTTGAAACCGGGTCTCACGAAGTTGTGGAGGGCCTCACTAGGTATAGAGAGAGAGAGAGAGAGAGAGAGAGAGAAAGTACTGGGATTACAAGTGTGCGCCACCACGCCTGGCTTACACAGGATCTTTTAAACTTTTTGAAGTTGTGGCATCTTTTTTTTTTCCTTAGGTTCTTTCTATATTGCCTAGGCTAGTGTCCAACTGCTTCTGACTCTTGAGTAACTAGTACTACAGGGGTGTGCTACTGTGCTTGGCTTTCATGTAATAGCCCTTAATCAGTTGGTCTTCTTTTAAAAATTTATATCTGAAGCTGGGTGGGGTGGTGCAGGCATGTAATACCAAAATCAGGAGGCTGAGGGAGGAGGATTGCAAGTTTGAGGCCAGCCTGGGCAACTTAGTGACATCTGTCTCAAAAAGTAAAAAGAGGCTGGGCGTGGTGGTGCATGCTTGTAATCCCAGTACTTGGGAGGAGGAGACTGGAGCATCCGGGCTCGCGGCCAGCGTCAGCTACTTAGTGAGGCCCTCCACAACTTCGTTAGACCCGGTTTCAAAATAAAGGATAAAAAATAGGGCCGGGAGGTGTAGCTCGGAGGTAGAACGCCCCTGGGTTCAATCCCTGGTACCAAAAAAAAAAAAAAAAAAAAGTAAAAAGAGGTGAGGATAGAGCTCAGTGGTAGAGCGCTTGCCTAGCATATGTGAGGTCCTGGCTTCAATCCCCAGCACCACAAAAAGAAAAAAATTTATATCAGATAGTCAAGTATTTATGAAATATTGCTTCCTTTATTATGTACCCCTTCTTAGAATGAATTGTTTGCTATTACATGGGCATTTCTCTACTTGCCTATCTATATATTATATAAAAGAAAGCACATATGTATTCTTTGGACAATTTTTTATATTTACAGAGTAAATGATACTTAATGCTGTAACTGTTTCTGAGTAATATGTCATAGTGTATTTACTATCCTGCCCATGTTGAATGCTAGGCAAAGGGATATTATTGAAAAAAAAATCCACCATGTTATAGTATTATGTTGCATTGCAGCTCCACAATTCATACGTTGTAGGTATTAGAATTTTATTTGTTTTTCTGTTTAGGTGATTCTACTTGTGGGCAGAGGGCTATCTATCACAGTTTGGGACTGACGGGAATTCCTATAATTAATGTCAACAATAACTGTTCCACTGGTTCTACTGCTTTGTTCGTGGCCCGGCAGCTGATTCAGGGAGGTAAGTAGTGCTTATATGTCTACTGTACTTAAATAAACTTGGGGTTATTGCCCTTTTTAAATTATTCACATTACAGTCAGAGGGATTGCTTTATAATGTATTTTTTTTTTTTTTGGCGGTACCGGGGATTGAACCCAGGGGCGTTCTACCTCCGCGCTCCACCCCCGGCCCTATTTTTTATACTTTATTTTGAAACCGAGTCTCACAAAGTTGTGGAGGGCCTCACTAAG
>PVJS01065118.1:0-10060 GCA_004027185.1 Glis glis
AGAAGAAATCTTTAGATGGACAAAGAAGGTGACCTAACTGAGGGAGTTGGGCGGGGAGTGGAGGGAAACAAACTATAGCACATGATGTACATACACAAACCTATAAGACTCAATCACTATCTGGAGCACGAAAGGGAGGGAAGGGGGAGGGAATAGGGTGGGATTGGAGGGAGGGCTAAATGTGCAATGTGTGCATGTATGATGTTCATACCCTGACATATATCAAAATGTATAATTATAATATACAATGCACCAATAAATGAACATAAAAAGTTAAAAAAAAACTATACTAACAAGTCACTAAACACTTGAGATATTACTTGAGTTTATTTAAATCTGAATTTAAAAATAAAGTGGAGATTGTCTTCAGAGGGAACATTAATGGGAGGGCATTTATTTTTTTATTTTTCTTTTCTGATGTAGCAAATTGTTTCCTTGATGGGCAAACAACTTTCGGAAGGTCAGCATCATTGCAGTGAGCATTTAAATGCTCTTTCTGAGCTGGCAGCTAAATCTGATGTGAGCCCTGCAGAAGATGCCTGGTTCAGTGAGCCAAACTGGCCCAGTGTCACTTTGAAGATAAAGTCTCCCAGGGTGCATTGTCAGCAAGCCTGATGAGACACAGTCTTGGCACTTTATTTCTTTAGCTTTGCTAACACTTTCAAGTCCTCGGGGTTATTCTTTAATAATCTGAAGAAATCACAGCTTCTGGCTATTCCATACAGTTTGAATAGTTAAACAAGCTCGACTGTCAGACTTTCAGTACTCAAAGAATCTACAAATAAGTGAAATAACCTTGAGCATTATTTTTAATACCCATTGTATAAATCTCTAGATTTTTAAAAGTAATTTTATTCGAACAATGCAATTATATATCCTAGTAAGTTTTAAAGTGATACATTTATCTATCTATCTATCTCTCTCTCTCTCTATATATATATATATAGATAGATATACACATCAGTTGGTATGTTTCTGACCCCTCCCACCCGCTCCTTTTCCTCCATCCCCATACAGGTTAGTGAGATTGGCAGTGATACCTTCATACATGTGCATTACATTATTTGCTGTTTCCTTCCTCAAACCTCATTTTTTCCATCCCTGTAAATGAGGGTTATAGGGTTGCACATTTAAACCTGGGAGTTTCTTTTCTGGCTAAGAATCAACATTGAAATTTGCTTCATTGCTTCCCTTAATTTTGAACTAAGAGACAGAGTATTGCTCACTGATTTAAAAAGTTATCTCTTTAATAGAGTAATACCCCATGACAAAACCCCACAGTCTTTTACTTAGTCCTGTATTCAGTCATGCTGTGGTTTATAACATGGTTTTCTTAAACAGAGTGACACACTCTAATTATTTTATTCTAGAAATAAAGGACTACGTTGACTGTTTTATCCTTTTTTTTTTCTCTGCCAATTCCAATTTTAGGGTCAGGATTTTCTATACTTCAGACAGTATTTGAGATAGTACCACTTAATCTTGAATAGTGCTTGTTTTATTTTCTTCTTTTAAGGGTCAATACGACATAAAAGGTATTGGAAATTAGGAACATTCTTAGATCAACATAATATTGCAGAAAATTAATCAATGCTTTGAAGGAGAGAGATTTGGGATGCTTTGCTTGCTTTTCATTTCAAAACACTCTTCTGTTTTTCATAATATTTAAATTGATCAGAGTAAACACTGCAGTAGTAATGAGTTACTGGAGAAAGATACTCCTCCACTCTTTTTATTCCTGATTGCTGATGCAGATTATTGTGGGGGCTGAGGAATTTGTAACACAGCAGGTTATTTATTGGAAAATTACAGAATACAAATATGATTTTCTTAAGTTCTGACTCTAAAATGCATATATTATAAATTCCTAGAGACTACATGCTTCTACTTTATGAATTAAAACCATGCTCAAACAACCCATTTCACATACTATTATTATACAACTCCTTTGAATACTATTGTCAAAGTATAACAGATAATAAAAAATTGCATCTTAAGTGAGACAAAGGTTGTAAATACATGCATGAACACTTTTATCTCTGGTAATTTCTTTGGATACTCTTTGCAACGTCACCTTCTACAAGAAAGTTAAATTTTTAAGTGGACATATACTTACATGCTTTCATACAGGCATGAGTTTATAGATAGATATCTCTCTATATATCTTCAATATTTTATTTCAAATACTCAAATTATGTTAATCTCAAGTATATTAATATAGTACCTTTCAAAAAAGGAAAGTAACTGTTTAAAATGTCTTAAAACATTTGAATGTCTAATAATTATTTTTTGTTAGCATACTTAATTTGTTCAAAAAGAATAAGGGGGATTAATTGATTTTAGTTTTTTTTGATAAGAAGACCATTTGTTCATTTAAAAGAAAGAGAGAGATAGAGAGTGAGACCTGGTTTGGGAAAAACAAAACAGTTATGGAAGTGGCAAGCCCCTTGTTTGAAAGGCCCCATAACTCTCTGGGTCTCCTTTCAATTATGCCACTGATTCAAATCTGGCCAAAGCCGTGATACTGCTCCATTGTTTTTACTGGAGATTCGGCCTGTGTTCTGACCAGTAGCAATGTCTTTGTTTCTTTAAATGTAGGGGCAATTTAAACTGTACACTTCATTTGAGAAGTATCTATTCAGTTAACTGGCCTATTTTTAATTAGGTTATTTGTTTTTGTTTTTGTTTTTTTGGCATTAAGTATTTTGAGTCCATCAATGACTTTTCTTCCATTCTGTAGGCTCTCTTTTCAGACTCTTGATTGTTTAATTTGCTGCACAGAAGCTTTTTAATTTGATGTCATTACCATTTATTGATTCTCAGTTTTATTTCCTAAGCTTTAGGGGTCTCATTGAGGGAAGTTTCTACCAGTGCCTATATGTTGAAGAGCTGGTCCTATGTTTCCTTCTAGTAATGCAAAGCTTATGGTCTAATATCTTGTCTTTTATTCATCTTGAGTATTTTGTGCAGGGTGAGAGATAGGGGTCTAGTTACATCCTTCTGTATATAGATATCCAGTTTTCCCAACACCATTTGTTGAAGAGGCTGTCTTTTCTCCAGTGTATGTTTTTGGCACCTTTGTCAAAAATCAACTGGCTACAAATATGAAGAGAAGAAATACAAATGGACAATAAATTTATGAAAAACAAAAAAGACTTCAAATAAATGAGGAGAGACACCAGTAGAACAATGGAAGGGAATTTTAGGAGGGAGGTGGGGCAGGAAAAAAGGAGAATAGATGAAGGAGACACTTCAAATGATGCTATGTCCATATATGAGTCATCACTACTAATCTCCTAAAATGTATGAGGAGGGGCTGGGGAGTAGGGTGGGCTCTGAAAGGAAACTAAACCACGTGCTGTGTGCATGTCTGTTTGTATCACTTTGAAATTTACTATGGTGTATAATTACAATGCACCAATAAAAGTATATTAAAAATGTTCAACATCGTTAGTAATTATGGAAATGTAAATCAAAACTAAACTGAGATTCCATGTAACTCCAGTTAGAAGGGGAAATCATCAAGAATATAAACAATAATAAATGCTGGCAAGGATGGATGTAGGGAAATAGGAAGTCTTATACACTGTTGGTGGTACAGCTACTACAGAGATCAGGGTGAAGGCTCTTTGAAAGTCTAGGAATGGATCCACCATATGACCCAACTATTCCACTCCTCTGTATCTTTGCAAAAGAATTAAAGTCAGAATGCTATAGTGATGTATGTATATCTATGTGTATAGAAGGACAATGCACAATAAGTAAAATCATGGAATCAACCTAGGTATCCATCAACAGATGAATGGATAATGAAACTGTTGGAATTTTACTCAGCCATAAAGAAGAACAAAATTATGTCATTTGCAGGAGAATAGATGACAATATGGAATATCATGCTAAATGAGATCAGCCAGTCTCAGAAAGCCAAGGGTCATATGTTTTCTCTCATATGTTGAAGCTGAAGAGAAAATAGGAAACAAAAGAGACTTCAGAAAAATGAGGAAAGAGAAAATTAGAATAGTGGAAGGGGGCTGGGGTAAGGAGTGAGGATAGGAAAAAGGAGGATTGATGAAGAAAACAAATCAAATAATATTATGTCCATATATGAAGGTTCCACTACCAATCTCACTGACATGTACAGGGAATCAGGATGGGGGAGCGGAGTGGGATTTGGAGGGAAATACACCAAGTGATGTGTGCATGTTTGTATGTATCACTTTAAATCTCACTGTGACATATAATTATAATGCACCAATAAAAGTAGGAAAATACTAGAAAGTAAAGGGACCCATCAAACTGATGGCACAGAGATCAGCAAATAAAACTTTCATGTTAGTGGTTTGTCTTTAATTTTCCTATTTCTTCCCCTCCTATTATTATTATTATTATTATTATTTTGGCGGTACAGGGGATTGAACCCAGGGGCATTCTACCTCCGAGCTACACCCCCAGACCTACTTTTTGTTCTTTATTTTGAAACAGGATCTCACTGAGTTGCAGAGGGCCTCATTAAGTAGCTGAGGCTGGCGTAGAACCCATATTCTCCGGTCTCAGCCTCCCAAGTACTAGGATTACAAGCGTGCGCCTCCACGCCCAGCTCCCTCTTATTATTTTTGCAGTTATTTTTTGGGGGGGCATTTCAAGTCTCTGAGTATCCATTTCCTCAACTTTCCAATAGAAATATTAATAGAACCTACTTCATAGGGTGCATGGGAGAATGATATAAAGTATGTCCAAGAGCTAAACATTCAAAGCACTAATCCTGACAAACTGGAAGGGCTTAACAAAATTAGTTAGTTGGCATTATAATACAATTTGCAAGACTCTGTTCTCAATCCTAGAACTCTTTAAAAATTTAAAACTCAGCTACTTTGTGTTACTTTTGGTAGAGTTTATAGGTTGTAAACTAGATCCTCTACATGGAATTTATCTTGGATCTAAACATTTTAGTTGTACTCTCAGCCTCACATGCTGGGATAAGGTTCTCTTAGATCTGAGACTAATAATTGCTAATGATTATTCTTCATAAATAACGTTTCCTTGAATTCTGCCATACATTATCTGGTGCTCAGTTAATTTTCCAGTAATAATAGGCCTGTAGGAACAGGGCTTCCTATCAGCAGGGTTTAGCAGGCAGACTGCAAGCTCCAACTCTCCCACCCCATGCCTTCTGGATATGCATAAACAGAGTCTGGACATCTCCTTATTAAAGACATTTCTGAACTGTCAGGGATCCTAGGGTGACCTCTAAGAGACCTTCCTACCAACCTATGATGACTCTGTAGCAGGCCCAAGGAACTCAGGATTTTATAAAACTACATTTGGAAGTCCACCACTTGAGAGAATATTTTCAAAGTGATTTCTGCTTGACTGACCACCATTTCCAAAATTATCACTCAATTAAGATTTTCCCCAAACGAAGCAAAGCTGTTTGTGCATGCTTCAAGTCATCCATGTCTAACTTTGCATAAAAGACGTTCTGAGCTTTGTGAAGAGTTTATGAAAATCTAAAGATTTATTTTTAGTAGTCCTGTAAGCATGAAGAATTGCTAAATGTGTTTTTCGCTGAAAAGATAGTGATGCTTCATCTATTCTCTAGCGGTAGGTGCATGCATTCCATCTTTAATTTATATATGGATTTATCTTATAGCCACTAGTACTGCAGGAAAAGTAGGCAACATTCCTGAAAGGGGGGGACATATCAATAAAAACAAAACATAGTTAATTGCTGTGATTTTGATTTGTATAAATAGATTGATAATTTGATCTACGCCCATACGTCCTTTGATGATACAAGTTTGAATCACCAAGAACAGTGAAATAGTTGACATTTTTAATCACTCACCACAGTGCTGGGCACTTTAAAATATGGAGACCACAGAAGAAAGATTTAAGGTACATGTCATTCCTTGAGTGCTTTGGCTTATGCAAATTCGGCACAGCACATACTGATCTGTGTTCCTTAGAAAGTGTCCATCTTTCAGACTGAAGTGCTTTTAAAGTTTGGAACTATTCCATGAATCATAAAAATTTCGTACATTTTCACAATACCAAAGCTTAATATGATGTTTTAATCATTTTAATTAAAAAATCTATTTCAACCTGAACTGATACATCTGACATATTACAATGATTCATGTTTAGTAGTTATAGAATTAGGCTTAGAGAAGAAGCCTGCTCCCTTTATACTTTTCTCCGTGCATGGATAAAGTGTTAAGTAAATTATTCAATTTTTCTCCCAAGCATTATTTTCATTGAGGAAGTACCTACATGCTAGTAAATGGAAAACATGAAATGACTGTATTGGTGTAATCTGCAGTGTCTTTTGTTATATCATACAGCAAGTAATTAAAGATTTTTGAATAGAATTTAACTTTAAGTAAGTTTTAATGGATGCATAACCAGACAAAGCAGAGCCACTTATAATACTTTGGCTATAAATCTTAGTTAATTCAGTGTGAATTCTCCAAATATACAATATCTTAAAATATCAGTTTTATATACACACATAATATCAAATAATTTTAACATTAACTGTATACGCCAAGAATTTGGTCTCATTTTTATATTGGGCTATATTATTTATTTTCTCTATACAACTTTTCTTGGTTGTAGAATCAAACTCACTGTTTTGTTACTAGATTTTATGTCACTCTAGTCATATGGAATTATTCTGTAATAAAAGTTACTTAATAAAGCTATGTTCCATTAAATAAAATCAATTAACATTCTATAAATTTTCTTAATGAACTTCTTTAAACCTAGTTTGTACATTTGTTCTGGATAATCACCTATGCAGAGGGACACAGATTTTCTTTATTTCCGAGGATTCTTTCTGACACACAGTTTTCAAACACAGAAATATATAATAGCAATTTCTGAGTAACAGACCAAAGTATTCAGAACTCAATAGAAAAATAAAGAGATGTGGTTCTTATCTGAATTCAAAATTTTAATAGGAAAAATGACTCTATTTAATCTACATCCTGGAATCTTTCTCAAAACTAATCCTTCTGTCAATTTAGTTTTCATTCAGCCCACCTTTTAAATATTTGTATAAGCCTTTTGTCAGTCAAATATTCAAAGGAAGATGTATGCCAAACTCATTTCACTACTTTCTTTTTCATTTGTAATTAAAACAGAACTGTGACGTGGGAGAGGGGCTGATGTTGATTAACTGGGAAAAGTTCTAATTATCGTTTTCTCTCAGCAATTTTTATAATATAAGATATATTGAATTCTGTGTCTCTGAAATATTATTGAAAGACTAAAATAAATTTCGTGCTTAATGAATCATGTAAAAGGCAGGGGTTTATGAGGTCGTGGCCCCCAACCTGAGATTCTAACAGACCATTGAACAGTTCTGTCATTGCTAGATCTTAGACGTTGCATTCCCTAGGGGTAATGTAAATATTGAACAGAACTAATATCCAGAATCTCCTACCTTTAAGACTCCAAAGCACTGGGCATACAGAGAAACATTCAGGTTGTTCTCATTTTATTATGACTCCATATGCTTCTGCAGTGGTCTCAATTTTAAGTCTCATTTGAACTATTAGGAGTGTGAAACCCCAAAATGCCCACCATGTAGTCTTCATTTCATATGTGGCCTCAGAATCAGCTTCAGTAGCTTAAACCTGAGGGAAGAAAACAATTTTTAAATGCTTGTTGTATGCCAGAAACTGTGCTGGACTATGCATCTGTAGTCTTAACCCTCCAAAAACAGTCCTGTGAGGTAGATGAATATTGTTATGTCACAGATAAGGAAAGAGTCTATGAGAGTAAGTAGCCCAAGGTCAGAGTGGGCAAATGATAGAGTTGAATAAGAAAGTCAGAATCATTGGCTTGAAAGTTCATGTGAATTTCCTGAACATCAAAGAGGACAGAATAAGACTTTCAATTAAGGCCATAATCAGAAACATGTAACATTCCTCATGCAGAGTCAGTAGAATGTGGTCAGAGCAGCACAGTCCATAGACCCATGATGCCTGGGTTCAATACCTAGCACTGCCGCTTTAGGCCATAGGACCTTGTGCAAATTATTCAACTTCTCTAAACTCAAATTCCTAACATGTCAAATAAGGGCAATAATAGCAGCTGCTACATAGAGTGTTGTGAGGATTCAGTAATCAGGACTTATCCTATAAGAGTGCTAGCTATTAAAATTATTATTCATTTTAGCTAGAAAGATCTTTGGACATCATCTTTTTTAAGCCCTACTTTTTCTGAGTAAGAGGCTGGACCCTAAGAAGTGGAATGACTTGCCCAGGATTACAAAACAAGACCAAATTCAGCATCCCATGTGTTATATTTGTCAGCAAAAACATTAAGAAGATAATGAATGCAGATGCTACATTGAGAATTTATTTGTATCATTTAATAAATCCCTAAGCCTTCTCTATAATCTGCTTATTCCTACTGAGAAATAGTATCACTTAATTGTAAATTTTTATGGATATTGATAACAAGGATGAATCAACAATTTATGAACATAACACTACATTTTATAAGTTCATAAAATTTAAGGATAGCCGACTTTATCTACAAATAAAATATTATACAGAAAACAGAGAATGAAAAATGATGGTAAAACTGAGTTTACTTAAATGAGAGAGATGCCTTTTTTAAGCTTAAGAATTTAAGACTTCTTGAATATTTGTCAAAATTAATGATGTGGAACAGAGTTGTTACTCTCTCTGTTGTCTTAATGCATTGGCTTCCTTGGTTTTGCACATTTTGTTCTAAAAGAGAAGAGAGCACAGTGATTAATGCACATATATTTTATGTTGTAAAGTTTCAAAGATGAAAAAATTCTGTTTTCACAACAGATTAGAAATATTTTATCTCTTCTGGAAAAAAGTAATGAGCTACATAAATATAAAAATCAAAAGTAGCTGTAAATGATTAATGTTAAACTTTTCCTGAAAAGTTGTTTTTCTCTAATGGCAAGAGAAAAGCAGAAAACTGGTTGTTTTGATTTATATAAATGTAGAGGAGAATAGTTTCTGGCCTTCCTATTAGAGTAATATTGAAACACCAATTACTGAGCATTTACTATATACAAGGCAACATGCTATTTGCTATAGATACTGAAATTGATAAGATAGAGTTTGACCATTAAAGACTTTATAACTAGTTATGCTTTTTGTTCATGTTGCTTAGTAATACAAACTAGAATACTTAATAGCTTTGAACAGTTTGGTTAATAAATATAGTAGAATTGATACAATATCAGAGCATATATATTCATTAAATGGTCTCTTGTTACAATGCTCTAATTACATTAGAGATACAGTTAATTTTCACTTTCAATGGCCATTGTAATTTCTTTTATTTTTATAATTAAACTAGAAGAGCCATAATATATTAAGCAGAGCCGATATAAGATTTCTTAAGTTACTTCATTTTGCTTTGAAGCAAGCAAAACATTTCCAAGAAATACAAGGAATCTCTTAATTAGGCATCATTTAGATTGTAAAAATGTCTATTTCATTAATAAGATTGTATCTTATTTGCTTATATGTTTATATCAAGTATACCATCTTAATATTCTTGGTCTTAATCATTTTTATAGTAGAGTAAAATATTTACCAATTAGCATGCTTTTTAATCAAATTTTACAGAATGTAAATGTCCCCTAATAGTTTCTAAGGATAATTTATTGTCACCAATATATCAATGTATAAGTGATGTTAAGTGGTATTTAGTCTCCTAAATAATATAGCACTAATAATTTTACTTAAGATTTTTTCTTTTTTATATGAATGGGTGTTGGATTTTGTCAAATGCTTTTTATATACCTGTTGAGATGATCATGTGATTTTTGTCCTTAGCTCTATTTATGTGATGAATTACATTTATTGACTTGCTTACGTTGAACCAACCTTGCATCCCTGAAATGAAACCAACTTGCACAATTTTCTTGATGTAGTTTTAAATGTGAATTGCTAATATTTTATTAAGAGTTCTTTGAGCCGGACTTTGGTGGCGCAAGCTTGTAATCCCAGTACTTTGGGAGGCGGAGACCGGAGGATCCGGGTTCGCGGCCAGCCTCAGCTCT